>JAVTVY010023948.1:0-60000 GCA_036873755.1 Hanleya hanleyi | reverse complement strand
GGCCTCTGATTGGACAAGAGTCTTCTTGAATGGTAAATATACCCAACGCGGCTCCCCCAGCGTGGGTATGATGTAACATTGGGGAGAATAAACTATATGAAAAAACTCATTTTTGTTGTTGTTGTTGTTGTTGTTGTTGTACTGTCTCCGGTCTGTTAAGGCGTAACGACGAACGTCACTGCATTTCGAAGAATGAGTGACAATTCCATGAAATATCTAGAAAATCAGAGCTTCTAAGCTATTTCACCAGGGCGTTGAAGCATTGAGCTTGGTGTTGGCGGGCGTTGCTACAAGGTGACACCGCGCACGACGCATTCGGACCAAGGATGGTCCATCTCTACACCAAATACCATCCTTCACTGCCCAAAAATGATCACTAATGACGTCACCAATGACGTCACAGATGCTGTGGACAGCCCTCAAATCGAGGTCTGCACGGCGAGAACTACAAGATGACACCCCACACGACGCATTCGGACTGAGGATGAAGCATCCCGACCCCAAATACCTTCCTTCACTGCCACAAAATGCACACTTTCGCTACTACTCGTACTGATGACGTCACCAATGACGTCACAGATGCTGTGAACAGCTCCCAAATCGGGGTCTACACCCCGAAAGCTACAACATGACACCTCCCAGGACGCATTCGGACCAAGGATGGTCCATCTCTACACCAAATGCCTTCCTTTCACTGCCCCAAAATGCCCACTTTACTTACTACTCGTACTGATGACGTCACCGATGACGTCACAGGTGACGTGAACAGCCCTCAAATCGAGGTCTACACCCCGAGAGCTACAAGATAATACCTTCCAGGACGCATTCAAACCGTGAATAACCCATGTCGACCCCAAATACCTTCATGTACTGCCCCAAAATGGCCACTTTACTTACTACAACCAACTGCGCATGCGCAGATTAACGCGACTTGCATTCAAAAACACACCATTCTGACTCTAACCCACACACGCTTCACTTTGACACCTTCCACGACCCATTCGGACCCATAGCGGTCCATCTCTACCCCAAACACACACCCACATACCCCCCAAAATACCTGATTTCTCTACTACGGCCAGACTGCGTATGCGCATATTGACGCGACATGCATTTAAAAACACGCCATTCTGACTCTACCGCACACAAGCTTCACATTGATACCTCACACGACCCATTCGAACCGTGAATAGCCCATGTCTAACCCAAACACACACCCACATACCCCCCAAAATGCCTACTTTCTATACTACGGGCCAGTCTGCGCATGCGCAGACTGAGGAACACGGACGAACCATTAGTGTAGTCAAGTGCTCCTCCACGAGAGCTTCAAAATAAGACCTCACTCGACCCCATTGGACCACCAGGGACTCACCTAGACTCCAACATGTCCACCCCGTATGGCCCTATACACCCATAGCCGCCTACCCAGGCCTTGGTGACTTTTTCAAAAAATTCACCGATTCGCTCCGCGACCCTTGCTATGATGTTCTAAATGTCGAGACGTGAAAAACGAGACCCCACAACCCTACCGCAACTGTCGAGAAGTCGGTTTCCCAGTGGGACAAACATCGGTCCTATACCTCCAGTATGGGAATATATATTTATATATCTATATGGGGCTATATCGTACTTTTTCAAAAATTTCACCGATTCGTGCCGGGACACTTCCTATCGTGTTCTAAATGACGAGACGAGTAAAACGACTCTACCGCAAATGTATAGAAGTACGTTTCCCAGGGGGACAAACATTGATCCTATACCCCCAGTATGGGACTATATGGGGCTATATCGTACTTTTTCAAAAATTTCACCGTTTCGCTCCGGGACACTTCTTATCATGTTTGTCTTGACGAGACTAAGAAAACGCGACCCCACAACCTATACCGCAAATGTCGATAAGTAGGTTTCCCAGGATGGTCCTATACCCCCATACCCCATTATAGGCATTTTCACGTAATTTAGAATAAAGTCCGTGTTCCGTATTTTTTTCAGGAAAAAAATTACATACATCCACCCTGGAAGTAAGGGGAGATAACTCTATTGATAGGCAAGCCCCGTTTAGCCCGGCGACCTATATATCCCCCATACCCCATATAGGCATTTTCCCGGATTTTTCGATAAAGTCCGTGTTCCGTATTTTTTTTTTTCAGGAAAAATTTTACATGCGTCCACCCATGCTTGAAATATACTTCACTTTGATACCTCATAGAACTCCATCGGCCCATTAGGGGCTCCCCTAGCTCCAAAACGGCTATTTTCATACCCTTGGGCCACCGCGCATGCGCAGAATGCCGCTATTTCAACTCCACACCCAGCCCATTAGATGCCCCTTCACATAAGCTTCACTTTGATACCTCACTCGATCCCATCGGACCATTTTATCTAGGGTCACAAAACGTCTATTTAGGTATTGCCCGTATACATTAACATTGGAAGCCGCCATTTTGACCACCACCACACAGACGCCATTTTGACCACCACCACACAGTCGCCATTTTGACCACCACCACACAGCCGCCATTTTGACCACCACCACACAGCCGCCATTTTGACCACCACACATGCCGCCATACTTGGTCCCACTCCCACAGCCGCCATCGCCACGTGACCGCCACCTACCGCCACAGAGGTCAAAGGCGTGCATGAGCGCTTCCTATACTTTAACCTGAGTTACGCCTCAAATACGGCCCGGGGGGAACAAAAAAGTAGGTCAATGTGCGCTGTAATCACCTTTCCCTACTACTTAGGCCGTACAGAAGCGGTAAAAATAAGTAGTAAATATGAAAACTTGACAGTCCTATTCATCTAAAATCAAACGGTTTTTATAGCGGTTGATACCTCCTTTGCATCAGACAAAACGTCTAACATGAAGGTAAGTCAGAAGCTATACAAAATGACATGAACCAACTCACCCCCAAAAAATCGAAGTAATCAGGATACAAGACCGGCTTTGCGAATCGAATTGCTTTACTATATAGTACTTTCTATCGTATATGTTAAGCCCGTGTTTTCATGAATATAATTTGCAGAATTAAAACGCTTAAGATATCTCAATGATATAATACTTTGTCATGAAATCGCCCGAAACGAAGGTCTGTCAACGGTAGAAAATGGTTATAGGCCGGATCCTGGAGTACAGATCAGTCACTTCCGCTGTACGATGCTACGGGGTGTGCCCGCTTCGACGGCTTTTCTGTCTCGCCATTGAGTGTGTGTTGTACGCGGAGTGAAAAATGACGTCATTGCGTCACGTATGAGTGACGTAGCGCCGCTCACGAATTTGAATGCTGCACAGCTGCAGCCATAGGATAACGTCATGGCTCGTGCCTACAGTTTGGTAATGTCGCACAGCATACGTTGGTAGAATGCACCATACGTGTATCACCCCGTAGCATCGTACACCGGAAGTGACTGATCTGTACTCCAGAATCCGGCCTATATAGCCATTTTCTGCCGTTGGCAGACCTTCGTTTCGGGCGATTTCACGGCAAAGTATGTGTATCATTGAGGTATCTTAAGCGTTTTAATTCTGCAAATTATATTCATGAAAACACGAGCTTAACATATATGATAAAAAAGTAGTATATAGTAAAGCAATTCGATTCGCAAAGCCGGTCTTGTATCCTGATCACTACGATTTTTCTAGGTGAGTCGCTTCATGTCATTTTACGTAACTTCTCTGACTTACCTTCATGTTAGACGTTTTGTCTGATGCAAAGGAGATACCAACCGCTATAGAAACCATTTGAATTTACATGAATAGGACGGTCAATTGTTCATATTCATGGCTTATTTTTACCGCTTCTGTACGGCCTATAGCTAAGCTAAAACATATTTCTGTACGGCCTATTGTTTCGTATCTGTACGGCATATTGCTATTTGAGAATAGGTACAAGGAGTCCAACGAATTACCCAAGTGAACCCAAATGAAAGCACAATGAAAATAAATGAAAGCCAAAATGTAGCTAAATGATCATGAATGCGACGTTTGCGGGGCGGGGTTTCAAACAAAGAGGATTCTCATTGAACATAAAGCTGGAAAACATGGACAATTACTTGAGGTCGCCGGAGAAAGACCAGGATTTGATTAGATCCTAACAACATCCAATAAAAGTGATATGTAGGGTCTGATTTTGTTAGACTGATTCCAGAAACAATCAAGATCGTGACTTTTCTCCCTTGATATTTACTCTCAACTCCAACTCGTGATCCGGTCGTATTCCCTGATATATACGGCAATTCTGGTGTATTTTATCACTATTTTAATATCATTTTCTTGGCTCAGTGTGTTTTGTACGGTCCCTTGAAGGATATACTCGTCCAGGTGGGTAAATTTTGGATCACTAGGTTTTATTGCACTTTCCTTTGAAAACATGGCAGTGTAACTAACGCCACAGGACCTACGAAGTAGGGTTTGATATGATTTAAGCGTGTACCGGTACTTGATGTAAGACATATTTTTGCCAATTTCGAGTTTACAGGTCACCTAAGTAGGTCTGCCCAAGGGGTGGGGAAATTCTCCCGAGGGTAGTGCATAGGTTGAATAAGTGTAGCTCCATGTAAGCTCCCAGAATATATGGGAACTGGGGGACTCCATCCAACGATAACCATTCTCAGATGTTTTGAATCTCGAATGGACCTTGCTTCCTGATATTAGGGAGCCTTCAAAAGTCACAATGAAACATACAACGAAGGGTTCCCGATGGGCATGACAGTCCACACGTCGAGCGATTAATAAATAATAAAAAATATTTATAAATCAAATTTTCATCAGAATTCTGTAACATCAGAACTTGCTGGTAACAGTCCTCTATTGCACGTTCATACCAAAGATCAAGGTTCTAATGTCCATGGTTCTCCTTATTTTGCCGACGAAAGAATTTGGATGGAAGTAGTATATAAAATTGATCTGGGCGCTCACTGACCTACTTATTTGTTCCCCCGGGTAAAATTTAGGGGTGTAATTGGTATTTGTTCCTCCGGGTAAAATTTAAGGGGGTAATTGGTCACGTGGCCATCACGTGCCATCTGGACCGAGGGAACAAATAAGTAGGTCAATAAGCGCCCAGATCACCTTTCCCTTAATTAGTGGGACCCTCCACGTGCCCTCCCCGTGACCACAAGTTTAAGTGCACAAAGGTCAATACTCTACCAGATGCACTTTTATAATGGGCAATAAGCCTTTATCTGCCCTTCCGAAGCATCAATGGAATGCACGTCATCAAACAGGGTCCCCGACAATATCGCCAGCAGTACGTGCAGCATAAATGGCAAGTGAGGAACCATAATACACGCAGGTCGGTCCGTTTTGGCACGAAAAAAAAATACATAAAACAATGGGAAGTAAGACTTATGTCAATAAACATAATCTATAGGTAGTACGATGTTATTATGACGACCCCAGGATCGAGCGTTTATTGTCCAGTATATATCGCAAAAAATAAACATACAAACTGGCGGCGCTGGCTGTGGGAATTCCCTTTTGAAATCACGACATCGATCGTGCTGCTCTCTGGAGGTAAGAAAGACAAGTCTGACTGGGCGAACCCTCTGTGGCGCAAATTCCGGGTCATCTCCCCTGATTCGCACATTTGCATCTGTACGGGGAATGCCTGTATGGGGTATACGGGTGGTCATTTTTTTTTCTTGTGGATTTTATTATGGGTTGTGGGATCTTTCTTTCTTCGTCTCGAGCTGTAGAACACGATGGGAGGGGTCTAGAAGCTAAGCGGTGAATTTTTTTGAAAAGTTCTGGTACTGGGTCGGTCTGTATAGGCCCATACTGGCTCAGTGGACAATGTTGAACCTAATGGGAAACCCGCACATGCTAATTGCGGTATGGGTTGTAGAATCTTATTTTTCACGTCTCACCATGTATAACACGATGGGCGGGGTCCCGAAGCGATTGGTTGAAAAAAAATGTTAAGTCACTGTGCGCATGCGTAGTGAGTAAATAGCACTGGGTGGACGTTTTGGGGTCTAGTTGAACCCCTATTGGTTAGATTGGTGTCCTACTGAGGTGTCCTACTGAGGCGCTCAGGAGGGAGCATCCGACTGGATGGGTGGGACGTGGAACTGACGTCTTTCTGGGCACGCGCAGTAGACAAAGTATATGGAAATAGACGTTTGGGGACCGAGAGGGGCCCCTAATTGTCTGATTGGGTCGAGTGTGGTATCCACTGATACCACACTCCAGGGCGATCAAGTCATGGGTGGGTGCATGTAAAATTAGTATTTGTACTAATATAAAAATATAAAAAGCGGAACACCTAAACCATGGAGAATCATGAATGTCAAAATGGTCCATATGAACTCACAGAGTGAGTGAGTGAGAGTGGTTGAATGAGTGAGGACTGCCCAACGCTCGTCTTAACACATGGACGCACTAACGATGCTGAATGAGTGAGTGATTGAGTGAGTGATTGAGTGAGTGAGATTGAGTGAGTAGTGAGAGTGAGTGAGTGGTCATATAAATGGACCATTCTTGGTCCGAATGCGTCGTGTGGGGTGTCAAAGTGGAGCTTTCGTGGCATAGACCACGACTTGAGGGATGCCCACGTCATCTGTGCCGTCGTTGGTGACGCCAAGTGGGCATTTCGCGGGTTTGAAGGAAGGTGTGTGGGGTAGAGATGACTCATGTTTGGTCCAAATTACCAGGTTGGGGTATCCTAGTGAAGATTTCGTTGGGTGGAGTCAGACTGGTGTGTTTTTATTGGAAGTCGCACCAATCTGCGCATGCGTAGTTGGGGTGTAGTAAGTAAAGTGGTCATTTTGGGGGTGCGTGGGGGTATACTTGAGGTAGAGATGGACCATTCTTGGTCCGAATGCCTCGTGTGAGGTGTCAAAGTGAAGCTTTCGTAGTATAGACCACGATTTGAGGGATGTCCACGTCATCTGTGACGTCATTGATGACGTCATCAGTAGGTGTAATAGCCAAAGCGGGCATCTTGAGGGTGTTAACCCTATCTAACCTGGGCTTTTTGGGAGCTGTCCAGGCCTGGGGGGAGGGGGCGATATGGCCCCCCTAATTATTTTTCTTACCCCTTGGGCTAGGGGGCTGAAACTTATTACACTATACCCTTGGGTCAAGCTCTACCAGAAAATGTAAAAAAAATCCAAGACGGCCGCTTTGATGACGTCACAGTGACGTCATTTTCAAAAATGGCATTTTTTGGTCGCTTTTTCGGTCGAATTTTCCGATTTTTCTATTTTTGCAATTTCCACACAAAAACTGCATGAAAAATTAGCAAATATTAATGTGATATGAAATAAAATAGTTTTTACCCACTTTTCATCGCGGAAAAGCATAAATTTTGAAGAAATATGACAAAACCATCACTTTTCTGGTACCCACGTGGCCGCCATCTTGAATTTACCCATGATCCTCGCTCAGGGGGCTATGGATATAGTTTCAAGATGACCCCAATAAGATAAACTATAAAGTCACGGAGTTTCAGCTCGCTATTTTTTTCGTTTTTAAGATAGTGCAGAAAGTTTGGTAGGGGGGGCCATAATGCCCCCCCTCCCCACCCCCAGGCCTGGTAGGGTTAAGAAAGGTGTTTGGGGTAGAGATGGACCATCCGCGGTCAGAATGCGTCGTCTGATGTGTCATCTTGTAGCAACGCCCGCCAACGACAAGCTTAACGCTTCAACGCGCCGGTGAAATAGCTCAGAAGCTCTAATTTTCTAGATATTTCATGGAATTGTCACTGGTTCATCGAAATGCCATGACGCCCGTCAACGCCTTAACGCCTTATCTTAACGTCTCAACGCCTTAACTTAGCGCCTTAACGCCCTATTTTAACGCCTTAACACTATGATTTTGACAGATGAGAGAACAACAACAACAACAACAACGATGACAATCCAATCATTTCATTATCCCTCCCTTCGAATTCAGTAATAGAATTAGAGAGTCTAGGAAGTCTTGACCGAAATACTTTAAATGTTCTGCAGTCATGGCATGCACATCTGGTGCTTTTCCAGAGGTAGTATACATTGCGCATTACAGGTCTCATTGACCTCAAAAATTTGCATATTGTGGCGGTCACGTGGCGGAGGTCAAAGGTCAATGAGTGCATTTGAGCATGTACTTAGTCTGGATACCTAACAATCTCCCCACAGCGCATGCTCCATTTCGCAGGCTCCATTACCATCCCTGCCACCAATAGCGGAATTTGACCTTTACTACGTTGCTATGACGTATAGGGGAAACCAACCAACGCACGGTTCAGTTTGAATCCGGTCAAACAACTCCTTTATTGGTGCACAGGAGCGAACTAGTTTTCATATGCTCTGTCCAGGTAAACAGATCAAATTATCTCCAGGTAATTCTTTTTAACGCTAGCTAGGTCAACATAGGTATTATGCAGAATTGAAAAGTAATCGAAATGTTCGGTAAACATCTATTTTACTATATATGATGTCACTTCCGGCGATGTGCGCGAAGGCCCCGAATCCGGTCCAAAAACCTGACTGGTGGCTGGGGTGTTATTAGACCCCCAGCGAGGTGCGCTACGTCATCCTTCGCTGCATATAGGGTTAGGCCTTGGCCGGCATTTTGTTGAGCCGAATCACGTGACTTGCGAAGACGCAGAAGTTGGCAACATTGCAACAGCAGGTCGGTGTCTTTTATGCCAGTTTTTACTATTTCAATTTGTGCTTGAACATGAACATATTTATAGAGCATGGGTGCCAATGACTGGTTTACTCATACAAAATAGGACAGGGGCTGATGTATTTGTAAAAATATTGACAACTTTGTGCGATGAGTGTGTCCCGTCTTGGCGCCATTGTGAAGCAAGTTTGGCACGAAATGATGTAAAATAGTGGGTAAATAATGTTTTCAAAAACAGATTATCCGACGACTCAGAATTAACTCAACTTGGGTGTTTATAAAGTACATATCCCTGCTTGTTTTGAGACCTTCCATTTGTTGTTGCATTCAGTAGTTCAAGTTGAGCAACAATTTAAAGGCAAAGGGTGCTGTGACTGAATTGGAGTGTTTTACAGGTTACAGTCTCACACATTGTCAGTCGTCATTCTGTTCAAATATTTCACCCAAAATCGGATTGCAACCGATTATATATTATATTATTCATATTCATATATGTTTACTGCCTATTTAGGGCCTATATAAATTCAGTAAATTAAAATGATATCAACAATTAGCTCCCATTACTCCCCCCCCCACACACACACAAATTTCAATATTTTGATTTTAATTCAGGGTTTTGTGATTCACATATTAATATGTGAAGAAATTAAATTATTTCATTTAAATTTACAGTGACTTGCGATGCCGATTTGTTTGAGGCAACGCCACAGTCCAACGTGTTGATGATCGAATCGGCTTATTAAGGTGAAGTAACACAAGATGAATGTTTTTAATTACCATATCTAATATTTCTAATGAGGAAGTTCATTTCATTTTCATTTCATTTATCCACCAATATAATAAAAAAGATTATACAGTTCGGCGATAGTTACCAACAATATTCAAAATAGGTTAGCCGATATAAATAAATATGTATTGGCGGGATTAAAACCCCATGGGGCTTGTTTTATCCCTATATTACTAAACAAAATAGCTTAAATAGTATTGGCGAACATTTAAGAAGTATTGTATAAATTAATCATTCCGCGTGCATCTCCTGTCGATAGCATACACGCTAGTTGGACTATGCATGCAACGAGACGGTAATCGAGATGAAAATAAGTGAACAATAGAATAAAACGTACACAACAATACACGAAAAAATCAAGCACATGAACATTCTCGATAATAGTACTACGTGCATGCAAGTCTGCCAGCATAAAACAAATCAGTTATAACGTTATTTCTCTATCAGATATACTTTCAGCTTTGATTTAAAGAGAGATATTGAGCAGATTTCTTTAAGTAGAGAGGACAAACTATTCCAGACTCTTGGTGCCTTTATTTTCAAAGAATAGTAAGTAATGTCGGTATGATAAAATGGTCTGTACAGGTTAGAGTTGGATTGTCTAGTAGAATAGTGATGGACTTCTGCAATTCTCGTGAAGATAGAACGCATCGAAACCGGTAATGTATTTGGGTGGTGGACAAATTTGTGAACAAACAAAAGTGTATGATAATCATTCAAATATAGGAGGGGAAGAATGTTCAATTTTGAGAATAGAGGGCCGGTGTGCTCCAGTTTGCCTGAGAGTGATATTACCCGTATAGCTCTCTTTTGAAGCATTACGAGAGAATGCAAATGAGTATGGTAAGTATTACCCCAAACTAGGTTGCAATACGAAATGTATGGATAAATTAACGAGTAATACAAAATAAATAAAGTTTTTTTATTCAAATGTTCTTTGACGTGATTAATAATTCCAATATTTCTTGATATCTTCTTGGATAGTTCTGTAATATGTGTTGTCCAATTCAATTTATCATTGAAGTAGACCCCGAGAAGTTTAAAGTTATCTACTTGCTCAATGTTATTTCCAGATATGCGAATATTTAGTCCAGGTATATCGCGACATCTTTTGGCGGGTTTTATGAACATAAACTTCGTTTTCTTTGTATTTAACGTTAGTCGATTACATTGAAACCAACAGTTGAGTTTGTCGAGTTCTATACAAATATTTTCAGATAAAGCAACGGGATCCAATCCAGATAGGTGAACACATGTATCATCAGCGAAGAGAATGGTGTTCAATAAAGATGAGACATTCACTATATCGTTAATGTAAATGAGAAATAATAATGGGCCCAATATAGATCCTTGGGGAACACCGCAAGTTATAGGTAGTGACTTAGATAGTGTATTATTGTAAGATGTCATTTGTGAGCGAGATGTTAAATAACTGCGGAACCAGTCATTTTGTATGCCACGGAACCCATAATAATCCAATTTTTTTAAAAGTATGTCATGATTAACGGTATCAAATGCTTTTGATAGGTCCAGAAATGTTGCGATACTATAATGTTTAGCTTCTTTCGCGGTGGTTAATTTTTCTTGTAGTGATAGAACGGCTAAACAAGTGGAGTGATTTGCTCGAAATCCAAATTGATCACCAACTAGGATGTTGTTGTCTTCTAGAAAGCTAGTCATTCGTGTCACCATTAGCTTTTCAAATATCTTACTAAAGCATGGTAGAACAGATACGGGTCGATAATTTTCAATGAGACACCTTGGGCCAGATTTATAGATAGGTGTAACTTTGGCAGTTTTTAAGGAATTTGGGACAATTCCAGACCGAAAAGATAAGTTTATTATCATCGAAAGGGGAACCGCTATGTACGTGGAGACCAGTTTTACAACAGATATTCGTATCTGGTCAACGCCAGGTGCGCTATTTTTTAAATCTGTAAGAACTTCCATTATTTCGTCCGGGTTACTGGGTTCCAGCTGAAATTCTATATCAAACTGTTTATCCAGAAACTCCTCAAAACAGGTTGACGGAATGGGGCGCTTGTCATCGAGGTCTCGTGCAATATTAGTAAAATAAGTATTAAAACTATCGGCAATTGTTTCCGGATCAGAGATCTGGAGACCATCAACACTGAAAACAGAAGGCAACTTACTGGATTTGTTTCTGTTCAAAAGTTCATTTAATGTCTTCCAAGTGCCTTTAATATCGTTATTTGTCTGATTAAACTTATCCTCGTAGTATTTCTTTTTAGCCAAGTGAAGCGTATGATTTAATTTGTTCCTGTATCGCTTATATTGATGGGTTATGTCGTCGTTCTTCCTGTTGATATGGAGTTTGAATAACCGATTTTTCTCACGGATTGATTTTAATATGCCATAACTTATCCAGGGTTTCGATATTTTTGCCTTTTTTACTATTTTTGTGATAAGAGGGAAACATTCATTGTATAGTGTGCTAAATTCGTTCAGAAATAGATCCAGAGCAGTATCCACATCGGAAGGATCTGAATCGATGACTTGACTCCAGTTAGTATTCTTAATTTTTTCTATAAACGTTTGTTTTTGCTCAGAGGATATCCTACGATAACTAAAACTCGATTCTGTAGAACTGATCTCATCTATACTCTTATTTATATGGAATACAGGAAAATGGTCGGTCACATCTGAAAGAAGTATACCAGAGAGAAGTCCACCTTCGTGGAAATTTGAATAACGGAATTGGATTTGACCCGAGTTGGTTTTGTTATCTTAGGAAAGAAATAATTTGATTTCATATTTTCTATGAAGTCTTTAGACGGTCCATGGCGGTCTGTTTTAAATAAATCAATATTGAAATCTCCCATGATAACGCATTTTTTCTTTTCATTTTTGATGGTCTGCATAATATCCGACATATGAGAGTTAAAATAATTGACATTTTTATCCGGAGGTCGATATGTAATACTGTTTGGTTTATTTGTGATTCAACAAAAAGCGATTCATATTCTCCATTGTCATCTATATATGACAGGTCGTCGCGAACAGTACAAGTGTAATTATTATTGACGTATAGCACTAGGCCGCCGCCTTTCCTGTTTTTTCTAGAGGAAGTGTATGGTTCATATCCAGGTATGGTATACAGTGACTCGGTGACTGGATTAAGCCAGCTCTCGGACATTCCAATTACGGAAAAATTGAAATCAAGGTTACGGACAAGTCCCACTATTTCGGTAAAATGTTTTTTGAGGCTTCTAGCATTAAAATGGATGAACGATATGGCTTGGTTATCAGTAAGTCTAAAATCACCTAGTTTTCCAGAGATCTAATTTCTTTGTTTCAAATGAGGCCTCTCTGTGCGCATATACACAAACACAAATATACAAATATGTAATAGTTTTATGATCTGAACTTGTCTCAGGCATTGGCAATGATGAATTCTTTGGGCCTTGTCAGATGATATCAACATATATGATTTTGCAGACTAAGTTTACCTTGGATAAAAATTCAGCGATACTGTATATACCAACACAAATATACAAAATATGTAATAGTTTTATGATCTGAACTTGTCTCAGGCATTGGCAATGATGAATTCTTTGGGCCTTGTTAGATGATATCAACATATATGATTTTGCAGCGATACTGTATACGGAATATGTAATTAGTTCAATGGCTATAACAAAAAAAAAGAATGTGCTTGTTAAAGTTTGAGGCCATGATTTCCCATTATACATGTATAAACAGAATCAAGCTGATCCAATTACTTTTTAAGATCACATCAACTGAGAATGGTAATTTTGCTGTGTGGAAAATGATACATGAACTACATTTTAATACCTACATCATATACTGAACTGTTTCTCGTGTAATAAACTTTCATTCATTCTACACATCATATCGCCATGTGCAATATGAAAGGTATTTTATAAACATTATGTCATTAGCGCAAACAAATCAAAATTGAACCTGTCCTTTAATACACAAATCATGTGTACTCTTCTCTCATGTTGCAGAACCTAAAACCACCATTGAGTTTGGAGGGAAAGTTCAAACCTGAACACTGGCTGTCATATATGTGGAGGATTTGAAAGTAAGATACATTCTAATTTTAATTAGCAATTGCTTAAGATGAGTTTGTTATTTATTCAGTGGGTGGCACTGAACAAATGTATAACTGCACATCTAATAATGGTTTTCTAAAAACAAAACGAAAACTTTGTTTTACATGTAGATATTAAATCTGGAAAGATCTGTAAGCTTATTCTAGAATTTTGATGTGTTTCTAAAAATAAATATATTTTCTTGTAATTTCATAAGACATAAGTGGACAAATACGTATAGTCTTTAATATCTAACTCATTACCCCAAAGTTATTTACGCTGCTAGCTTTCAGATTTACCTTCAATATTTAATGTATTGGAATCACTAATTCTGATTTTTTAAAAATATTCTAGGACATTAAATGTCATTTTCTGATTGCAAGAAAAATAATCGGTTCATGGGGTAAAAATCTTCAAAATTTATGAGTTAAATTTTCTCACCCCATGGACAGATTATCTTTCACAAAACAAGAAAATGACAGTTTCAGTCCCAAAATATGTTGAAGAATTCAATGTAGAAGATCAATATGTAAGCTATCATCACAAGCAAAATTTGGGTAATTTATCTTGGATAGCAAAAAAATCAATTATCATTTATGTAGCATGTTTGTAAAAAAAATGGTTTTACATCCATATTAATTAACATTCATCACTCATTTCACCACAGCCTTCCAAGTTTGGTTGAACTATTTACAATTTCTCGGGGAATACATGTATCTCACAAGTTGATAAATATAATCTGTTTTCCTTGGTATGTAATACTAGTATACTAGTTATGTGCTAAAAATAATTATATCTTATTCAGTGCATAGTTAGTATTGTTTAAGCTTATATATTGCTGGGAAACAAACAAGTTCACCTATACAGGGCCAAAAAGAATGTAAGTGATCAAATTGTCTACATATGATGACCTTAGGGTTCTTTGGACCGTCAGATTATATGTACCTTGAACCCTTCAAACATGTCATATGAATTTGTAATTGTATACATTGAGAAACGGTAGCTAGGGTTCACTACACCTTATATGGACAATTGTGAAGTAGACATTGAGATGACTTCAGTGAAAAAATAGCTCGTTAAAAGTAGAATGAAGTATACTTGCTATGTTGATGTGATTCTATGGGTCAGTTAAGATTTTTCAGATATATCATAACTTACATTTTTGTTTTTTGTTTTACAGCTTGAAGATTGAAATACCAGAAGTGACTGTGAAGAGAAACAGAAATAAAAGAAGACATTTTGAAAATGCAGACCCATGCTCTCTTCAATGTGGACTGCACATATTAACTCTTACATTATGATTTTTCGAGAAATAACAGAGTACTGAATGATACAGGCCTTCATATATGGAATAATACAGCGAACAACACATAGAAAATATTAAAATAACTGAATCTTTAATATCTGAACGGAGAGGAGTATAACATGGACTGATTGTGAATCAAACGGAATTGATCCATGAACTGGCTTCCAATGAATGTGGAGTCACATGTTTTTCTCTGCAGTACCATGAACACTGTTATAAATAGACTTTGAAATGTGGGATAGGGAGTACCGGTATGCCATTTGACAGAATATTCTTTAATTTTAGGTGTGTAAATGCCTCCATTGCCTCCAAATGCTTTTAAAACGAACCTTGAAAGACTAAAAGGACTTAAATATTAGGCCAAAAAAAATGTGATACCATGTAATACAACATCCTGCGGGTTTTTTTTCTCTCTCTAAATAAATTTCTTCAGCTTTTTTTCCAAATCCACCATTTGTTATGCTGGAACTGATTTAATAGACAGTTATTTATAGGACATACAGTCATTCAAAATGAATTTAGGTTTCCTTGAACCCTACGAACTCATATTTTTGTGATAAAGGGTTAGGGGTTTATAATCAGCATCACTGTTGTTGCACTTTCTATTCCACAAGACTGAAGTCAATAAATCCTTTCAGTAATAATCATCTACACATCTACACAATCATCGTCCAGTTCCATATCAGTTGTAAAACCACTCTAGCGCTAGGTGCACCCACTTCAATTATGCATCAAAGCGAAGAAGCCAAGGGACATCTCTTTTGGGATTTGATTTGACTGGGTTCGCGCAGATGGTAATAAATATAATTTTGAAATTCACAAGTTGGAAATCATCTGCATGAATGCAGTCCAATCAAACCTCGACAGAGATTTGCCTGGGTGTGTTTGTCTCGGTATATGACAACAGCACTATACTCCGACATCAAATATATCCAATCAAACCTCGACAGAGATTTGCCTGGGTGTGTTTGTCTCGGTATATGACAACAACACTATACTCCGACATCAAATATATCTTCTCTTCAGTGCGCCTGGTGTTCATTTTCGCACACTGATTTAAATTGTTAAATTCTGTGAGATGCGTCTAGGGATTTCGTCCGGTGTGCTCGGGAGCAAATAAGCCACAGATGCATCATTGCTGAAGCCTCGTACTGGTGTTAGTTTTAAGAAGGTCCACGTGAATATCTAGCGATATTCAACCGACATGTGCGGATAGATGGGAGCTTTTATAAGAGATATTCTTACTCTTAAATTTGCAATCAACGAATAACTGGTCATTACTAAAGGTGAAATCCGCTTGTCTTATATATTTTGTTCCCAGGCTTTATTGGTATTGTTCGCATTTGGTAAAAAGATTATGTTCGGTAACGAGTGAGTGAGTGAAGTGAGTCGATCCTAATCCTTCCGTCGGCAAAATAAGGAGAACCATTGACATTAGAACCTTGATTTTTGGCATGAAGGTGCATTAGCGGACCGTTACCAGCAAGTTCTGAACTGACCTACTTTTGATGGAAATTTCTGGTGATTTTTGATGAAAATCACTGGTGATTCTGACTTGGGCTGTGCCCATCTTAATTTAAGCAGGATTTCAACTTTGGGGGCGGGGGGGGGGGGGGGAGGTTTCAAGAGTTCAGTTCGCGTCGGGAGTCCTAATTCCTTCCGTACTTCGTAGGTCCTGTGACGTTTAATCACACTGCCATGTGATGCATGCAAATACTGCAAATATGGCTTCCCGAAACGGTATGATTAACTTTCAGCCAGTGTAGCATGTATAGTCGGCAATGTTTTCCATAGAGTTGCTTTCTGAATGCTATTAAGCTTCTTTATGAAACCTTGAAAACGAGAACAAAAGTTGGGATTGTTTTGTTTTTTTTCAAGCAAACAGTTTGTCTCCAGGTAAAGAAACGTATAATCGCGTTTGCATTCTGCAAAATGTAATCGGCGATCCAACGGCTACATTTGCCAGTACCGGTATGTATTTCAATCTACGCAGTTTCGGTTGCATACGCTCACTTCTGTATTTAACAGTTAAGTCATTTCGTATATCTGAGAAGAAACTGACCTCAGAGATGAGGCAATAATAACCATTTAAGGATAACCATAACCATAAAAAGGATAATATGGGAATAGAACCGAAAATGCTTTCTGTTGACGAATTGCAACGGCTGGCAAATTGATCACTTGATTTGGAAGATTCGCCATATCTATATCCGATTTTAATTCTGGTATTTCTTCTATCTTGAGGAGATGCTCATTTCGGAAATATTTAGTTTGATGAAGATTTCCTCGTTTTTCATGGCGAACACATTACTGGAAAAGATACCGTGTCGATTCACCGGGGGGGAATTTTCCGTGAGATGCCGACACGTAGATTTGGTCGCGTTCAGTGAAAGTTCAGCAATTAATTTTAAATCTAAATACATTCCCCATGTTTCTTGTATTATAGGATCATGAATGTAGCATAGGATCGTGAATATAACACTTCTGCAGAATATAAAAAATCGAGATAATGGTCAAAAACTCAGATTGACTTTCCATGCCTTGTTGGCACACGTTACTCGAATGAACATGTTTTAGACATTGTAGAAAAACATATATAAAAAATATGATAAAACGAATATTTTTATGAGCCTAGAAGTCGAATCAATTCCTTTTTTTAATTTTGTAACCCCATTTGTTTAACCACAGTAATGTCACATTATTATGACCATGTATTTGTCTGTAGTATATCCGTGTTCATAATACATTATACCTGGGACGAGTATAGAGGGATATGAAACGCGGCTCCTCTCTTTGAACTAGGGTCTGTCTCGCTAATTGATATGTTAATGAGGGATTAGTGATTGGTTAATTAGTACGCCTCGTCACTGATTGGTTTTTATGCGCAAAAGACCGTCACGTGTGCTTCGCTGTGAGTCCCGCCCTGTTTCGCTGGTCAATGCTGGGCGAATACACGTGCTTGTCAACTAGGCTCCATTAACGTGAAGCCAGTCAACTCAATTTAGGCCAAGATTGGTGACCAAAAAAAAATTCAAAAGGAATACATCATGCAAACGACAAGAAACAAAACTAGTGCACGGAGAAAAAAAATCTAAAAAAACAAATGAACCAAAGGAGTAGTTCAATCACAAAAACGTACAAGAATTGTGAGATTTGTTCAGAATTTTAAATATTTGGCATTTTCACGATTTTCACGAGCAATTATTTACAAAAACGAAAATGGAGAATTAAAACATTCAATGACATGCTTGCATATTTTGTAAAAACTAGCACAGATATACTTCAAAGATTGAGATAAATGAGAAGTTTGATCGCAAAGAAGGGGAAAAATGAGTTTTTCCTTGCCGCTCCATCCGCTCAGTTATCGGCAGCGCAGAGAGGTCGAAAGTTGTCATGAAAATATGCATCTTTTCGATGAAAATCCCTCAAGAGTTTCTTCTCTCAAAATAGTACATGTCTCGATCAAATAATCTGATGCTAATTGCTGCAGAAAAACGTCTAAAAATCTGGTAAAATCTGGAATGAATTCGTGATGAAACTAGGCGAAGCAAAGGCTCACGCGCGTAGAGCGCGAGACCTGGCAGGCGAGACATACGTTCAACGTGAGCTCGCGGCGGCGCCTTTGATGTTGGGGTCTGTTTCATATCCCTTTAATATTCGTCCCAGATTATACTAATAGTACATCTTTTATTTTTTTGAATGGAGATAGCCCTTAAATTCTACAGCAGACCATATAACTCATGCCTTTTCATTCCCGAATAATCTTTCCGAATACAGTGGAATTCATTAAATGTGTTTTTGTCGTAAGCTCGCACGTATGTTATAACATTTACGGATCAACGTCACGAGAGGCATTATGGGATATGACGTCGCCGCCAAGGCGAAGGTCACAGGACCCGGGGCCAGTCTCTATGTATCCCAATGTTTTTAATAGAGACATGTACTGACCATCTGACCGTGGGTCATGTTTAGACATGTTAGGGGATTCCTCTGCGGTGATGCGATCTGGCGGTGATGCGGTCTGCCTCCGCGGACAGAAAGTAGTCCCAAATACGTGGGTTTTCATGACAATGTTCGGCAATCTCCAGGGGCGAGAGGGGCCCCTAGTGGACTGATTGGGTCGAGTGAGTCCCCTCCAAGGGACCGTACAAAACACAATGAGCTAAGAAATTGATATTAAAATAGTGATAAAATGCACAAAAATTGTCGTAAATATTAGAAACTACGGAAGGATCACGAGTTGTAGTTCAGAGTAAATATCAAGGGAGAAAAGTCGCGATATTGATTCTTTCTGGAATCAGTCTAACAAAATCAGACCCAACATATCACTTTTGTTGGATGTTGTTAGGATCTATACAAAAACCTATACAGGTCAATCTCCGGCGACCTCAAATATTGTCCATGTTTTCCAGCTTCATGTTCAATGAGAATCCTCTTTGATTGAAACCCCGCCCCACAAACTTCGCATCCATGATCATTTGGGTACATTTGATATGTCGTACAGATACGAAACAATTGACAGTCCTATTCATCTAAAATCAAACGGTTTTTATAGCGGTTGATACCTCCTTTGCATCAGACAAAACGTCTAACATGAAGGTAAGTCATAAGCTATATAAAATGACATGAACCAACTCACCCAGAAAAATCGAAGTGATTAGGATACAAGACCGGCTTTGCGAATCGAATTGCTTTACTATATGAGTGTGAGTCGCACGCGGAGTGAAAAATGACGTCACTGCGTCACGTATGAGTGACGTAGCGACGCTCACGAATTTGAATGCTGCACAGCTGCAGCCATAGGATGACGTCATGGCTCGTGCCTACAGTTTGGTAATGTCGCACAGCGTACGTTGGTAGAATGCACCATACGTGTATACGCTTGTTGACACGGCCGTAGAAAAATAAACGACATGCCATGCTGTTTTTTTTTAAGATCAATTCCTTCTATTTGCATGTGAATGGTATGAACACGTATATCTCAATCTTTAAGAAAGGTGACAAGAAGGTGCCCTCTAACTACAGGCCTATTAGTCTTACATGCATACTGTGTAAACTCCTGGAGACTCTGGTGAGGAAGGATAGTATGGCACACCTGGAGGACAATAAATTGCTTTCTCCCCCCAGCACGGTTTCAGAGCAGGAAGATCATGTACTACCCAGCTATTAGAAGTGCTCGACACATGGACAGAAATAGTAGATAGTGGTGGGTCATTTGACGCTGTTTATTTAGACTTTGCCAAGGCATTCGACACTGTCCCCCACCAAAGACTATTCAACTGGATAAGTGACTTTCTTTCAAACAGATCCCAAAGAACCAGAGTAAATGGAGTATTATCTGGATCCTCTGATGTTACAAGTGGTATCCCTCAAGGCAGTGTGTTGGGACCTGTATTCTTTATTATTTTCATCAACGACCTACCTGGATGTGTAACTAGTCTTTGTAAGTTGTTCGCGGACGATACAAAGGTTTCACGCGAAATCAAGTCGGAAGAGGACCGGATCATTTTACAGACTGACTTGGACAGGCTATGTGACTGGTCAGAAACCTGGCTCATCAAGTTCCATGTTGATAAGTGTAAAGTGGTTCATTATGGACGATTAAACTCTAGATATGAGTATTCTATGACGCATACTGGTATCTCGACAACAATGAGTGCATTTGAGCATGTACTGACCATCTGACCTTGGATCATTTTTAGACAAGTTAGGGGATTCCTCTGTGGTGATGCGATCTGGTGGTGATGCGGTCTGCCTCCGCGGACAGAAAGTAGTCCCAAACAAGTGGGTTTTCATGACAATGTTCGGCAATCTCCAGGGACGAGAGGGGCCCCTAGTGGACTGATTGGGTCGAGTGAGATGTCAAAGTGAAGCGCTCTTCCAGGGCCATCCAGTAATGGGTAGTTGTGTGTAAAATTAGGATTTGTCCCGAAAATATAAAAAGCGGAACACGAACTTTACCCCTACAATAAAGGAAAACCCCTATCAGCCGTATTCCAAAGGGTTAATATCGATCCCCTGGCTTATCGGGACCTGCTCAGAGAGGTAAGGTGGGGAGTGGGTGCATGTAAATTTAGAATATGTCCCGAAATATAAAAAGCGGAACACGGACTTTACCCCTACAATAAGGGAAAACTCCTATCAGCCCTGTCCCAAAGGGCTAATATCGGTCCCTGGCTTATCGGGGCCTGCCGAGAGAGGTAGGGTGGATGAGTGGGTGTATGTAAATTTAGGATTTGTCCCGAAAAATATAAAAAGCGGAACACGGACTTTACCCCTACAATAAGAGAAAACTCCTATCAACCCTATCCCAAAGGGCGGATATCGGTCTCACGGGGTGATCGGGACCTGGATGCAGGGTGGGTGTATGTAAAATGAGGATTTGTCTCCGAAAATATAAACGGCGGAACACGGACTTTACCCCTACAATATGGGAAAACTCCTATCAACCCTATCCCAAAACGCTAATATCGGTCCCCTAGCTTATCGGGACCTGCTCAGAGAGGTAGGGTGGGGAGTGGGTGCATGTAAATTTAGGATTTGTCCCGAAAATATCCCTGGCTTATCGGAGCCTGTCGACAGAAGTAGGATGGGGAGTGGGTGCATGTAAATTGAGGATTCGTCCCGAAAATACAAAAAAGTGGAACTCGGACTTTACCCCTACAATAGGGGAAAACTGTTATCAACCTTCATGAAGCTCTCGTGGAGGAGCATCCGACTGGACTAATGGTTCGTCCGTTTTCAGTATTTTCCGCATGCAAAATCTGGCCGTAGTATAGAAAGCAGGCATTTTTGGGAGTATGTGGGGGAGTGTTTGGGGTACAGATGGACCACTATGGGTCCAAATGGGTCGTGGGAGGTGTCCAAGTGAAGCTTTTGTGGGTCAGAATGGCGTTTTTGAAGTGCAAGTCGCGTCAATCTGCACTGCGCAGTTGCATGTAGTAAGTAACTGGTCATTTTGTTGCAGTGAAGAAAGGTAGTTTGAGTAGGGAGGGACCATCCTTGGTCCGATTGTGTCGTGGGAGGTGTCATCTTGTAGCTTTCGAAGTGGAGACTCCGATTTGAGGGCTGTCCGTGTCATCTGTGACATCATCTGTACGAGTAATAGCGAAAGCGGGCATTTTGGAGAAGTGCAGCAAGGTATTTGGCGTAGAGATGGACCATCCTTGGTCCGAATGCGTCGTGTAGGGTGTCACCTTGTAGCTCTTGGGGTGTACATCCCGATTTGAGGGATGTCCACGTCATCTGTGACGTCATTAGTGACGTCATCAGTACGAGTAGTAGCCAGAGTGGGCATTTTGGGGCAGTGAAGGATGGTATTTGGTGTAGAGAGGGACCATCCTTGGTCCGAATGTGTCGTGGTGCCATCGTGTAGCTCTCGTTGTGTAGACTCCGAATTGCGGGATGTCCACAACATCTGTGACGTCACTGGTGACTTCATCAGTCCGAGTAGTAGTCAAAGTGGACATTTTGGGTAAGTGAGGGAAGGCGTTTGGAGTAGAGAGGGACCACTGTTGATCCGAATGCGTTCTGCGAGGTGTCATCTTGTAGCTTTCGGGTGTACATTCCGATTTGAGGGATGTTCGAGTCATGTGACGTCATTGGTGACGTCATCAGTAGGAGTTGTAGCGCAAGTGGGCTTTTTGGGGCAGTGAAGGAAGGTATTTGGTGTAGAGATAGACCATCCTTGGTCCGCCTGTGTCCTGTGGGGTGTGCATTATACAATATCTTTTCTGTATTATACCATATCTGTCTCGTATCATACCAAATCTGTGCTGTATTATACCATCTGTTCCGTGTTATACAATATCTGTCCTGTATTATACCAAATCTGTCCTGTATTGTGTCATATTTGTCCTGTATTATACAATATATGTTCTGTATTATACCAATTCTGTGCTGTATTAATAGTATCTGTCCTGCATTATATGAAATCTCTGTTCTATTATACCATATCTGTCCTGTATTGTATCATATATGTCCTGTATTATACAATATATATTCTGTATTGTACAATCGCATAGCAGTTGTCATGAATAACAACAAGTTTAACAATGTTCATACAGTTTATTATCCCCAATGTTACATCATACCCACGCTTGGGGAGCCGCTCTGGGTATGTTTAGTATGTTCACATCAAAACAAATTGAAATATCAAACACCCTGTTTTATTATTATTTTATTTAACTGGGCTCAACTCAACGACCAGCATGTAGACATATAGAGTATGTACGGCATGTTATGGTATTCATCACTGCACGGGTGACGCATTCAATCTATGGGGTGGTCGGTCAGCTTGGTCACGAAAAACGTGACATTGTTGACCCTCTCTACTATCCACCTGGTGGTGGAGCGTTGTTGTTGGGCCCATCTCAAGGGATCAAATTGGTCCACTTGGTCCAGCGCGGACTGCAACGATGCCTGGTTAATGATGGTAAACGGTTGGTCAAATAATCGGATGTTACTGCTTGGGTAAAAGTATCGGAATTGGCCTGTCTCCTTATGCTGCAGTACATAACCAAACGCCAGATCTAATTTGAAGGACGTAGCTTGGTCATTGATGATGGCTTCCACGTAGATGATTAGACGGACGAGGTTGGTCAGTCGGAAATTGTAGATATCTTGAATAGGGCGATGACGGTGGAAACATTGCCGTACCATGGGCCAATGGCGCCGATAGATGTCACTCAATGGATGGGCGTCATGTAAGAGATCGCTGGGAACATCCACCGCATCTTCTAGAAAATGTTCGTTGCTGTCGGGCGTATGTCTGGGAACAGTAATGTTAGGGACCGGCTGGATATCTAGGCTCTTCGTGTGTGTGTGTGTGTGTGTGTGTGTGTGTGTGTGTGTGTGTGCAATGGATTTTACATCGGGGATCTTTTCAACATCCGGGTTTCCAAGTGGGTTTTTCCCATCGTTCCTCCTCCTTCCAACCGGGTACTGTGGTTTTACATCCGCGTCCTAATCTTACATCCGGGTTTTTCATGAGCCGCATTGCGCACGCGTGTGTGTTTGTGTTTGTGTCCACCCGTGCACAATGTCCAATTACGTTCTTCCCGAAAACTTCTTCCCATTGCATCAATATGCTCAGATCCATTTAATATAAACACAACCAAGAGATATCAACAACAACAAGCACATTGCGTAATACACGTTTAATTATCCTCTCACCACCACCACCTGGCGTTCAGCAACGATCAGCATGTAGACATATAGAGTATGTACGGCCGATGTGGGTGGTCGGTCAGCTTGGTAACGAAAAACGTGACATTGGTTCCCCTCTCTACGACCCATTGTGTGTTGGGGCGTTGATGTTCGGCCCATTCCAAGGGATCCACGGTGTGTAGTTTCTCCAGCTTCGCCTCTAGCGACGCCCGGTTAATGATGGTAAACGGTTGGTGAAATAACCGGATGTTGCTGCTCGGGTAAAAATATCGGGCTTGGTCTGTGTCCTTATGCTGCAGCACATAACCAAACGCCAGATTCAACTTGAAGGCCGTAGTTTGATCGTTGAAGATGGCTTCCACGTAGCTGCGTAGACGGGCGAGGCCGGTCATTCGGAAATTGTGGATATCTTGAATAGGGCGATGACGGTAGAAACTCTACCGGATCATGGGCCAATGGCGCCGACAGATGTGACTCACTGGATGGTCTTCGCGTAACAGATCGCTAGGAACATTTATGGGTTCGTCCACGAAGTGTGCTTTGCCCTCAACGTCGTACAAAATCTGGCCCCAGGTTTGACAGTTTGACTGCTGAATTAGGGCGACTGCTGAATTAGGGCGACATCATCAGCAGTCCTAGTTCGATGGGTGGGAGTTGCCGCTGTCTCGATACTGGTGTCTACGGGCTCTTCTACCTGCGAACGTGGCTGCGGAACAGGGTATCGTGTGCGTTGGTGTCGCAGCAACTGACTGGTCAGTTTGAAAATCCAACCACATTCTTCGCATGGACGCTTGGGTACTTCATGGCGTGCACGTACATGTCGTACAGCTATACTGGGCGGTACCTTTGTGCTTGGTAGCCTCTCGGCGGCGCAAGTCGTGCAGACGAGTGAATGATTTCGAGCACGTAGTACAAGGCAACATCTTGGTGGTTGACAGAGTGTCTGATGAAACGGCCAGGCCGCTTCCCATTTATAGCACGCTAGCTGGTGATCTGTTTTTAGCACCCTCAGTTAAACTACCCCAAGTCGAGGACCGAGATTGATGTACTGAGCCGCATTACGCGCGTGCTTATATGTGTGGGCTCTGGATTTTACATCCCGGATCTTGTCAACATCCGGGTTTCCAAGTGGGTTTTTCCCGTCGTTCCTCTGTCTTCCATCCGGGTACTGTGGCTTAACATCCGGGTCCTCATCTTACATCCGAGTTTTGGACACCTGTTGACCTCAAGGATTTGCATATGACCTCTGTGAGATCACTTCCGCTTCCGTTCACGAGACCGGAACTGACCTTTGGCCCCTGCGTGCAATTGTGTGTTTGTGTATACACCTGTGTGTAGGTGTGTGTGTGTGTATCGCCGTGTGCCATGATACAGACAGATGAGAGAAAAAGATCAACACGTTCACAAGTGTTCCTATAGTCCGCAAGTGATCTTTGACCCTGTGCTGCTTGGAAGTGACGTCATCGCACGCAGGCGCACACACCACCACCACCACCACACACCACCACTACCACACATCACTGCCACCACCACCACAAGCCACCCCACACCACGACCACCACCACACACACGCCCCCACCACCACCGGGCACACATACCTGGTGCAACCACACCCTGATGTATCCCACACCCTACGGGCTATAGGGTACACCAGGGTTCGGGTGCACCAGGTATGTGTGTGTGGGGTACACCAGGGTGTGGATGCACAAGGTATGTGTACCCGGTGGTGGTGGTGGTGGTGGTGCGTGTGTGGTGGTGGCGGTGGTGTGTGGTGGCGTTTGGTGGTAGTGGCGGTGGTGTGTGTGGTGGTGGTGGTGGTGGTGCGTACACCTGCGTGCGATGACGTCACTTCCGAGCAGCGCAGGGTCAAAGGTCACTTCGGTCATATGCAAATTCTTGAGGTCAACAGGTGTCAAAAACTCGGATGTAAGATGAGGGCTCGGATGTAAAACCACAGTACCCGGATGGAAGACGGAGGAACGATGGGAAAAAACCCACTTGGAAACCCGGATGTTGACAAGATCCCGGATGTAAAATCCAGAGCCCACACATACACACACACACGCGCGTAATCTGCCGTACACCAGTACACCAGTCTCGGTCTTCGACTTGGGGTAGTTTAACCGAGTGTGCTAAAAGTAGATCACCAGCTAGCCTGCACAAGGTATCTGATATGTTTGAGAAATATGAGCCAACTAGATCCTTAAGATCTTCTACTCAGAATTTATTGCGTGTTCCAAGGGCTCGGACTGAATTTTTTAAGCGGTCTATCCAAATTACTGGTTCGTCTGATTTTAACGATTTGCCAGCTCATATTAAGGTAATTGATACCATTGGCGCTTTTAAAACTGCATGTAAACATCATTTATTTTCACAATTTCTATCCGATAGTTCTTATTGATTATTTTAATATAGTACATGTATTTTTCTAGTCTACGACAGTGCCTGTTTTGTTTTATATATTTATCTGAATTTATACACACGACACAATTATAGTCATTTGTTGTCATTTTTATTATTTTATTAATTAATTTAAATTTTTTCATGTTACTCTGCATTTTTCTTATTTTTTTTTTTTTTATTTTTTTTTTTTATTTATTTATTTATTTATTTATTTATTTTTATTTTTTTTTATTATTATTATTTTTTATATATATTTTTTTTGATTTATTGATTGATTTATTCCTTTAATATAATTTTTTTTCATGTTACTCTGCATATGGCGATTTAATTTTTTAGAATGTTCTTATTCGACTGGTTTAACTATAACTTTCTGTCTTATTCGGTTGACATAACTCTATGATATTTTATGTATATGTTTACTTTTCACTTTTAACACGTCTGTTCCATTGTTATATCTTATTGTTTTCGCCCTCGACCTTCATGAAAAGAGGTTTTTATATGCCTATGAAGTTATCGAGTTTTTAAATAAAGATTATCTATCTATCTATCTATCTATCTATAAAAGGGAAGCGGCCTGGCCGTTTCATCCGACATTCTGTCAACCACCAAGATGTTCACTTGCACAACTTGCCAGAAGCCATTTACTCGCCCAGAAGATTTGCGACCACCATACACAACAGTGCACGATATACTTGTATAACCTGCGCACGGTCATCTAATCGGGAAGATGCTTTACTGCACCACGAACGCTCACTCCATGAGGGCGTGACGGAACAATGTAACGATTGGGGTCAACTCTTCAAACGACCCAGTCAGTTAAGACAGCACCAACATTTGATTCATGGTCCGTCACCACGGTATGCGCGAGAACTTTCCACTAAAGACGGACCCATGAGGGTCGGACCTAGTGAAGGTGAGCCCGGGGAGACGAATGCCACTGGTGATGCGATCACGGAGAGCTCGCCTATACCCACAGTTCAGAAGAGCCTAGATATCCAGCCGGTCCCTAGCATTACTGTTCCTAGTCATACGCCTGACAACAGCGAACATTTTCTAGAAGATGCGGTGGATGTTCACAGCGATCCCTTACAGTACGCCCATCCAGTGAGTGAAAGGATCTCAAAGGATCTTAAATTACTCCTGATGAAAGGACCTAAATATAGAGAGAAAAGAAGAATAAATCTGAGGGCCGACCAGAAGATAGTCCTGTCTGCATTGTAACAGTACGTTATTGATTGGTGTAAGCGAGAAAAAGTTGAACCTACAGTACTCGCTGATTGGCTGGACCTCACCAAGGGCAAGGTCGTTGAAACAATCCGCCATATTTACAGAAGTACTCTTCCCCAAGCAAAACAAGTACTGAGAAACCTCAATTCGCAAGAAGTTCTAGCAAATCTCCAGAGTAAATTCGTCATAGTCCCAGCAGACAAAGCCCCGAATAATATAATATTCATATGCAAATATTACTATTACCAGGTGCTGGTTAAAGAATTGAGTGTAGACATATCTTCATCAAATACGTCTACTTACTCCCAAACTGCATTTACTCTGGAAGATTTATTTAACAATCACAAAAAGTTTCTCAGGGAAAGAGTTATTTGTCTTCCAACCAATCATAACGACATACCAAAACTATACTGGACTCCCAAAATGCATAAATCACCATACAAAGCTAGATTTATAGCTGGTTCTAGAAGCTATTACAAGTGTCTAGTCCGTCATCAAGCTTCTTTCAACCCTATTGACGAGGGCCCTTCAGGAGGTAAAAGCATTTTGGGAAAGGTATTGCGCCACTATTTCTAAGCACTCTGGCGTTGAATGTATGTGGATATTGAAAAACTCAAAATGTCTTGCGGAAGAACTTGATGCTAAAGGTTACATACCGTACAGACATGTATCCACATGGGATTTCTCGACTCTCTATACTACAATCCCACATCAGGACCTTATTGACCGTCTAAGTTCATTAATAGTATCTGTGTTCAAGAAAACTGATCGTAAAAATATTAATGTCGGAAGCCATAAAGCATTCTTTAGCTCTACTACATACAAGAGATATCATTCATGGGATGTTTCTTTGTTTATAAAGTTGCTTGAATTTCTCATTAAAAATATCTATGTGAATTTTGGCAACACAATATATCAGCAGCATATAGGTATTCCAATGGGTACTAATTGTGCACCCCTGTTGGCTGACCTGTATCTGTTCTCTTATGAATATGACTATATGCAGGCGCTTTCAAAAACCGATCCATTCAAAGCCCGTTAATTCTCATTCACCAAACGCTATATAAACGATCTTCTCGCTGTGGATAATCGCTATATAAATGACGCAGTGAATGATATATATCCACCTTCACTGGGGACTTGAAGGAAACTACAGATAACCCTACAGGCACATCATATTTAGATCTATATCTCTATAAAAATGAAGCGGGCATTCTCTCGCGTCGACTTTATGACAAAAGAGATGATTACAGTTTCGATATCGTAAGCTATCCCTTTCTGGACAGTAATATTCCAGTGGGACCTGGATATGGCGTATACATATCTTGCTTAGTAGCATTTGCTAGATCCTGTGTTAAATGTGACGGTTTTAATCAACATCACAAAACATTGTTACAGAAACTTATAAAACAGCGCTATTCCACCAAACGCCTCCACTCAAAGTTTCTCAAATTTGGCGATACATATCGCATGCTGATAAAAACATACGAACGTAGCGTGCAAGATCTATGGCGCTACGTTTCGTAACTTGTGTCTAATTCCGCTTAACCCGGGGCTAGGGGCCGTATGAACCCATGTACTTCAAGATCCTCATGGTACTCATATGAACAGTCACAATCAAACTGAGATACATCATTCTTTAGGTGACGACTTTACAACGAATATTACGGACTAAGAATACTGATCAGCGATACGGCTTTGATATTTTTGGAACTTCATGATGTCTTGCCGGCATCATTGAAAAATGTTGACCGCTTCTCTCTTGCAGGAATCTAGCCTATGTTTATGTATACTATGATTGTCTTTTTGAATTTGGTGCTAATAATGTTATATGGAATATGGAATAGGTCATTGGATTATGGACGCGGATATTCTCTAATGGACGACGGCTGAATTATGGATGACGGATTAGACGCTTGTAATCTATCGGCGTCATTGGCCCATGACACGGCACTGTTTCCAGCGTCATCGCCCTATTCAAGATATCTACATTTTCCGACTGACCAACCTCGCCCGTCTATGCACCTACGTGGAAGCCATTTTCAATGACCAAGCTACGTCCTTCAAATTAAATCTGGCGTTTGGTTATGTACTGCAGCATAAGGAGACAGGCCAATTCCGATACTTTTACCCGAGCAGTAACATCCGGGTATTTGACCAACCGTTTACCATCATTAACCAGGCGTCGCTACAGTCCGTGCTGGACCAAGTGGGCCAATTGGATCCCTTGAGATGGGCCCAACAACAACGCTCCAACATCAAGTGGATAGTAGAGAGGGTCACCAATGTCACGTTTTTCGTGACCAAGCTGACCGACCACCTCATCGGTTGAATGCGTCACCCGTGCAAAGACGAGTATCATAACATGCCGTACATACTCTATATGTCTACATGCTGATCGCTGACTTGAGCCCAGTAAACACTTGTACCTAATGTGACGGTGCGTTAAATAATAAACATGGTGTTCGATATTTCAATTTGTTTTGCTGTGAACATACTAAACATACCCAGGGCGGCTCCCCCAGCCTGTGTATGATGTAACATTGGGGATAATAAACTATAAGAACATTGCTGAACTTGTTGTTATTCATGACAACTGCTACGCGATTGTATAATACAGAATATACATTGCAAAATACAGGACATATATGATACAATACAGGACAGATATGGTATAATACAGCACAGATTAGATATAACACAGGACAGATACTGTATAATACAGCACAGAATTGGTATAATACAGAACATATATTGCATAATACAGGACAAATATGACACAATACAGGACAGATTTGGCATAATACAGGACAGATATTGTATAACACGGAACAGATATGGTATAATATAGCACACATGTGGTATGATGCGAGACAGATATGGTATAATACAGCAAATGTATGGTATAATGCACACCCCATAGAACGCAGGCGGACCAAGGATGGTCCATCTCTACACAAAATACCTTCCTTCACTGCCCCAAAATGCCCATTTTCGCTACAACTCCTACCGATGACGTCACCAATGACGTCACAGATGACTCGAACATCCCTCAAATCGGAATGTACACCCCGAGAGCTACAAGACGACACCTCCCACGACGCATTCGGGCCAAGGATTTTCCATCTCTAGACCAAATACCATCCTTCACTGCCCTAAATGCCCACTATCGTTACTACTCGTACTGATGAATTCACCAGTGACGGCACAGATGACGTGAACATCCCTCATATCGGGTTCTCCACCCCGACAGCTACAACATAACACCCCCACGACGCATTAGGACCAAAGATGGTTCCTCTCTACACCAAATACCATCCTTCACTGCCCCAAAATGCCCACTTTGGCTACTACTCGTACCGATGACGTCACCAATGACGTCACAGATGACGTGGACATCCCTCAAATCGGGATATACACCCCGAGAGCTACAAGATGACACCCTACACGACGCATTCGGACCAAGGATGGTCCATCTCTACACCAAATACCTTCCTGCATTTCCACAAAATGCCCGCTTTCGCTACTACTCCTACTAATGACGTCAACAATGACGTCACATATGACGCGGACAGCCCTCAAATCGTAGTCTCCACTCCGAAAGCTACAAGATGACACCTCCCACGACACAATCGGACCAAGGATGGTCCCTCTCTACTCAAAATACCTTCCTTCTCTGCCCCAAAATGGCCACTTTACTTACTATGTCCAACTGCGCATGCGCAGATTGACGCGACTTGCACTTAAAACACGCTATTCTGACTCTACCCCACAAAACCTTCACTTGGACACCCCCCGCGACCCATTTGGACCCATAGTGGTCCATCTCTACCCCAAACACTCCCCCACATACCCCCAAAAATGCCTGCTTTCTATGTTACGGCCAGACTGCGCATGCGGGATATATTGAGAACGACCGAACCATTAGTCCAGTCGGATGCTCCCCCACGAGAGCTCCATCAAGGTTGATAAGAGGTTTCCCCTATTGTGGGGGTAAAGTCCATGTTCCCCTTTTTATAATTTCGGGAAAAATCCTCAATTTACATGCACCCACTCCTCATCCTACCTCTCTGAGCAGGTCCCGATAAGCCAGGGGACCGATATTAGCCCTTTGGGATAAGGCTGATATGAGTTTTCCCTTATTGTAGGGGTAAGGTTCGTGTTCCGCTTTTTATATTTTCGGGACAAATCCTGAATTTACATACACCCACCCTGTACCCAAGCTCCAATCAGCCCGAGGGACCGATATTCGCCCTTTGGGATAGGGTTGATAGGAGTTTTCCCCTATTGTAGGGGTTAAGTCGGTGTTCCGCCTTTTATATTTTCGGAGACAATCCTCATTTTACATACACCCACCCTGCACCCAGGCCCTGATCATCCCGGGAGACCGATGTTCGCCCTTTGGGATAGGGTTGATACGAGTTTTCCCCTAGTGTAGGGGTAAAGTCCGTGTTCCGCTTTTTATATTTTCGGGACGAATCCTAAATTTACATGCACCCACTCCCCACCTTACCTCTCTGAGCAGGTCCCGATAAGCCAGGGGATCGATATTAGCCCTTTGGGATAGGGCTGATAGGAGTTTTCCTCTATTGTAGGGGTAAAGTCCGTGTTCCGCTTTATACATTTTCGGGACAAATCCTAATTTTACATAAACCACTCCCCCACCCTACCTCTCTCAGGAGGCCCCGATAAGCCAGGGGCCGATATTAGCCCTTTGAGATAGGGTTGATAGGAGTTTTCCCCTATTTTATGGGTGAAGTCCGTGTTCCGCTTTTTATATTTTCGGGACAAATCCTATTTTTACACGCACCCACCCATGACTGGATGGCCCTGGAAGCGCGCTTCAATTTGACATCTCAAAGTCTCCGCGGAGGCAGACCGCATCACCGCCAGACCGCATCACCGTGGAGGAATCCCCTAACATGTCCGAACAAGGTCAGATAAAATACGGGATGAGAGGATGCAGGTCAGTACATGCTCAAGTGCACTCGTTGACCTTTGACCTCCGCCACGTGACCGCCACAATATGCAAAGTTTTTAGGTCAATGGAACTTGCAATGCGCAATGTATACTACTTCCGGAGTTGAGTTTGGATATGGCCACGTTCAAATCCTCAGCTCGTATGCGCGCTGTTTCAGGTTCATTTACAGAGCAGAGGCCGTGGATAACTATTTCGTCAAACTCCGTCTCTTCCTTGAATGAGTTACTGTATCCAGGCTTTTCTTTTTCTTTTGCAAGAGAGCTGAAGTAAACATGCCATCCTTGTGTAATGTCCGGTCCTAGATATTCGGCTTCTCCGACATAGAGTTTCGCTAGCTGGGTAGACTGTACTTTACGTTGAGATCTTATAAGTCAGCAGAACAGGTTTCTTTTCTTTTTTTCTTTGTGCTCCCATAATAGACTGGAGATACTGGTCTCGGTTAATGGCAGCAGCTTTCCTTTGTGCGGAGCGGACAGGAAGTGTGGCTTGCCTTTGATCTTGAACAGCCCGATGAGTTGGATCTCGACGAGCCAGTTTTCTTCCATTCGTAATGGGCTATTTTGCTATTTGAAATGACCTCGGATAATTTTCTACGTTCGTAAAGTTAGGCCGCGGTTAGCAGTTCGCAGTTCGCTATTCGAGGGGATCAGTCATTATTTCCTCAGACATGGAGAAAAACATCTGTATTTTCTTTATTATGAGCATTTTGAACTCCAAACTGCAAGGGGCGCTGTTATGAATCTCTGGCTATCCGAATAGCGGTCTGGCCTATCTGCATAGCGGTCTACCTTGCCAGATCCGATAATACAAATGCTTCGAACTTGAAAAAAGGACTGTTCAGAGGGTATATCACGCGCTAGAAGATGGAGTCTTCAGTTCCCATATCGGTCTCCAGGGGGCGCTACTATGAATGACCGTTTACATGTGGGTCTGAATAGCGGTCTGTCCTATCTGAATAGCGGTCTAGATCGCCAGAGACAATAATAAAAATACTTCGAACGTATAAATAGGTATAATGAGAGAGTATTTCATTGGCTACAAGTTGGAATATTCAGTCCCTACATCGCACGCTAGGGGCGCTACTACGAATGACCGTTTACATGCCGGTCTGAATAGCGGTCTGCACTATCTGAATAGCGGTATAGCTTGTCAGGGCCGAAAATATAAATGCTTGGAACTTAAAAATAGCCATGTCGAGAGAGCATGCCATCGGCTAAAAGGTGGAGTCTTCAGTTCCTTTATCGGGCGCCTTTGGGTGCTACTTTGAATGACCGTTTACATGTCGGTCTGAATAGCGGTCTGTCCTATCTGAATAGCAGTCTAGATCGCAATAGACAATAATATAAACACTTCGAACTTATAAATAGGCATAGTGAGAGAGTATTTCATTGGCTAAAAGTTGGAGTCTTCAGTCCCTACATCGGACGCTAGGGGGCGCTACTACGAATGGTCTTTTACATGCCGGTCTGAATAGCGGTCTGAACTATCTGAATAGCGGTCTGGCCTATCTGAATAACGGTCTAGCGTGTCGGAGGCGAAAATATAATTGCTTCGTACTTAAAAATAGGCATGTCGAGAGAGCATGCTATAGGCTAAAAGACGGAGTCATCGGTCCCTATATCGGAAGCTAGGGGGCGCTACTATGAATGACCGTTTTCATGTCTGTCTGAATAGCGGTCTGTCCTATCTGAATAGCTGTCTAGATCGCCAGAGACAATAATATAAACACTTCGATCTTATAAATAGACATAGTGAGAGAGTATTTCAATGGCTACAAGTTGGAGTCTTCAGTCCCTACATCGGACGATAAGGGGCGCTCCTACGAATGGTCATTTACATGCCGGTCTGAATAGCGCTCTGTCATATCTGAATAGCCGTCTAGATCACCAGAGACAAAAATATATACACTTCGAACTTATAAATAGGTATAATGAGAGACTATTGCACTGGCTACAAGTTGGAGTCTTCAGTCCCTACATCGGACGCCAGGGCGCGCTACTACGAATGGTCTTTTACATGCCGGTCTGGATAGCGGTCTAGATCGCCAGAGACAATAATATATACACTTCGAACTTATAAATAGTTATAGTGAGAGAGCATTTCATTGGATACAAGTGGAGTCATCAGTCCCTACATCGAACGCTAGGGGCGCTACTACGAATGGCCGTTTACATGCTAGTCTGAATAGCTGTCTGGCCTATCTGAATAGCGGTATGCCCTATCTGAATAGCGGTCTGGCCTATCTGAGTAACGGTCTAGCTTGTCAGAGCCGAAAATATAAATGCTTGGAACTTAAAAATAGGCATGTCGAGAGAGCATGCCATCGGCTAAAAGACGGAGCCTTCAGTTCCTTTATCGGGCGCCTTTGGGCGCTACTATGAATGACCGTTTACATGTCGGTCTGAATAGGGGGCTGTCCTATCTGAATAGCGGTCTAGATCGCAAGAGACAATAATATAAATACTTCGAACGTATAAATAGGTATAATGAGAGAGTATTTTATTTGCTACAAGTTGAAATCTTCAGTCCCTACATCGGATGCTACGGGGCGCTTCTACGAATGACCGTTTACATGCTCGTCTGAATAGCGGTTTGACCTATCTGAATAGCGGACTGGTCTATCTGAATAGCGGTATAGCCTGTCAGGGCCGAAAATATAAATGCTTGGAACTTAAAAATAGCCATGTCGAGAGAGCATGCCATCGACTAAAAGGTGGAGTCTTCAGTTCCTTTATCGGGCGCCTTTGGGCGCTACTATGAATGACCGTTTACATGTCGGTCTGAATAGCGGTATGTCCTATCTGAATAGCGGTCTAGATCGCCAGAGACAATAATATAAACACTTCGAACTTATAAATAGGCATAGTGATAGAGTATTTCATTGGCTAAAAGTTGGAGTCTTCAGTCCCTACATCGGACGCAAGGGGGGCGCTACTACGAATGGTCTTTTACATGCCGGTCTGAATAGCGGCCTGAACTATCTGAATAGCGGTCTGGCCTATCTGAATAACGGTCTAGCTTGTCGGTGGCGAAAATATAATTGCTTCGTACTTAAAAATAGGCATGTTGAGAGAGCATGCTATAGGCTAAAAGACGGAGTCTTCAGTTCCTTTATCGAGCGCCAGAGGGCGCTACTATGAAAGGCCGTTTACATGTCGGTCTGAATATCGGTCTGTCCTATCTGAATAGTGGACTAGATCGCCAGAGACAATAATATAAACACTTCTAGTTTATAAATAGGTATAGTGAGAGAGTATTTCATTGGCTACAAGTGAGAGTCATCGGTCCCTATATCGGAAGCTAGGGGGCGCTACTATGAATGACCGTTTTCATGTCTGTCTGAATAGCGGTCTGTCCTATCTGAATAGCTGTCTAGATCGCCAGAGACAATAATATAAACACTTCGAACTTATAAATAGGCATAATGAGAGAGTACTTCATTGGCTACAAGTTGGAGTCTTCATTCCCTACATCGGACGCTAGGGGGCGCTACTACGAATGACCGTTTACATGTCGGTCTGAATAGCGGTCTGTCCTATCTGAATAGCGGTCTAGATCGCCAGAGACAATAATATAAACACTTCGATCTTATAAATAGACATAGTGAGAGAGTATTTCAGTGGCTACAAGTTGGAGTCTTCAGTCCCTACATCGGACGATAGGGAGCGCTCCTACGAATGGTCATTTACATGCCGGTCTGAATAGCGCTCTGTCATATCTGAATAGCCGTCTAGATCACCAGAGACAAAAATATATACACTTCGAACTTATAAATAGGTATAATGAGAGACTATTTCATTGGCTACAAGTTGGAGTCTTCAGTCCCTACATCGGACGCCAGGGGGCGCTACTACGAATGGTCTTTTACATGCCGGTCTGGATAGCGGTTTAGATCGCCAGAGACAATAATATATACACTTCGAACTTATAAATAGTTATAGTGAGAGAGCATTTCATTGGATACAAGTGGAGTCATCAGTCCCTACATCGAACGCTAGGGGCGCTACTACGAATGGCCGTTTACATGCTAGTCTGAATAGCTGTCTGGCCTATCTGACTAGCGGTATGCCCTATCTGAATAGCGGTCTGGCCTATCTGAGTAACGGTCTAGCTTGTCAGAGCCGAAAATATAAATGCTTGGAACTTAAAAATAGGCATGTCGAGAGAGCATGCCATCGGCTAAAAGACGGAGCCTTCAGTTCCTTTATCGGGCGCCTTTGGGCGCTACTATGAATGACCGTTTACATGTCGGTCTGAATAGGGGGCTGTCCTATCTGAATAGCGGTCTAGATCGCCAGAGACAATAATATAAACACTTCGAACATATAAATAGGCATAGTGAGAGAGTATTTCATTGGCTACAAGTAGGAGCCTTCAGTCCCTACATCGGACGCTAGGGGGCGCTACTACGAATGGCCGTTTACATGTCTGTCTGAATAGCGGTTTGTCCTATCCGAATAGCGGTCTAGATCGCCAGAGACAATAATATAAACACTTCGAACTTATAAATAGACATAATGAAAGAGTATTTGATTGGCTACAAGTAGGAGCCTTCAGTCCCTACATCGGACGCTAGGGAGCGCTACTACGAATGGCCGTTTACATGTCTGTCTGAATAGCGGTTTGTCCTATCCGAATAGCGGTCTAGATCGCCAGAGACAATAATATAAACACTTCGAACATATAAATAGGCATAGTGAGAGAGTATTTCATTGGCTACAAGTAGGAGCCTTCAGTCCCTACATCGGACGCTAGGGGGCGTTTACATGCGTGTCTGAACAGCGGTCTGGCATATCTGAATAGCGGTCTAGATCGCCAGAGACAACAATATATACACTTCGAACTTATAAATAGGTTTAGTAAGAGAGCATTTCATTGGCTACAAGTTGGAGTCATCAGTCCCTACATGCGACGCTAGGGGGCGCTACTACGAATGACCGTTCTGAATAGCGGCCTGAACTATCTGAATAGCGGTCTGGCCGATCTGAATAACGGTCTAGCTTGTCGGAGCCGAAAATATAAATGCTTCGTACTTAAAAATAGGCATGTCGAGAGAGCATGCTATCGGCTAAAAGACGGAGTCTTCAGTTCCTTTATCGAGCGCCAGAGGGCGCTACTATGAAAGACCGTTTACATGTCGGTCTGAATAGCGGTCTGTCCTATCTGAATAGCGGTCGAGATCGCCAGAGACAATAATATAAACACTTCGAACTTATAAATAGGTATAGTGAGAGAGTGTTTCATTGGCTACACGTTGGAGTCTTCAGTCCCTACATCGGATGATAAGGGGCGCTACTACGAATGGTCTTTTACATGTCGGTCTGAATAGCGGTCTGTCCTATCTGAATAGCCGTCTAGATCGCCAGAGACAAAAATATATACACTTCGAACTTATAAATAGGTATAATGAGGGACTGTTTCATTGGCTACAAGTTGGAGTCTTCAGTCCCTACATCGGACGATAAGGGGCGCTACTACGAATGGTCTTTTACATGCCGGTCTGAATAGCGGTCTGGCATACCTGAATAGCGGTCTAGATCGTCAGAGACAATAATATATACACTTCGAACTTATAAATAGCCATAGTGTGAGAGCATTTCATTGGCTACAAGTGGAGTCATCAGTCCCTACATCGAACGCTAGGGGGCGCTACTACGAATGGCCGTTTACATGCTAGTCTGGATAGCTGTCTGGCCTATCTGAATAGCGGTATGCCCTATCTGAATAGCGGTCTGGCCTATCTGAGTAACGGTCTAGCTTGTCAGAGCCGAAAATATAAATGCTTGGAACTTAGAAATAGGCATGTCGAGAGAGCATGCCATCGGCTAAAAGACGGAGTCTTCAGTTCCTTTATCGGGCGCCTTTGGGCGCTACTATGAATGACCGTTTACATGTCGATCTGAATAGGGGCCCGTCCTATCTGAATAGCGGTCTAGATCGCCAGAGACAATAATATAAGTACTTCGAACGTATAAATAGGTATAATGAGAGAGTATTTCATTGGCTACAAGTTGGAATATTCAGTCCCTACATCGGATGCTACGGGGCGCTTCTACGAATGACAGTTTACATGCCGGTCTGAATAGCGGTCTGTCCTATCTGAATAGCGGTCTAGATCGCCAGAGAGAATAATATGAACACTTCGAACTTATAAACAGGCATAATGAGAGAGTATTTCATTGGCTACAAGTTGGAGTCTTCAGTCCCTACATCGGACGCTAGGGGGCGCTACTACGAATGGCCGTTTACATGTCTGTCTGAATAGAGGTTTGTCCTATCTGAATAGCGGTCTAGATCGCCAGAGACAATAATATAAACACTTCGAACTTATAAATAGACATAATGAAAGAGTATTTCATTGGCTACAAGTTGGAGTCTTCAGTACCTACATCGGACGCTAGGGGGCGCTACTACGAATGACCTTTTACATGCCGGTCTGAATAGCGGTCTGGCATATCTGAATAGCGGTCTAGATCGCCAGAGACAAAAATATATACACTTCGAACTTATAAATAGGCATAATGAGAGACTATTTCATTGGCTACAAATTGTAGTCTTCAGTCCCTACATCGGACGCTAGGGGGGCGCTACTACGAATAGCCGTTTACATGCCGGTCTGAATAGCGGTCTGGCATATCTGAATAGCGTTCTAGATCGGCAGAGACAATAATATATACACTTCGAACTTATAAATAGGTTTAGTAAGAGAGCATTTCATTGGCTACAAGTTGGAGTCATTAGTCCCTACATCCGACGCTAGGGGGCGCTACTACGAATGACCGTTTACATGCCGGTCTGAATAGCGGCCTGATCTATCTGAATAGCGGTCTGGTCTATCTGAAATAACGGTCTAACTTGTCGGAGCCCAAAATATAAATGCTTGGAACTTAAAAATAGGGATGTCGAGAGAGCATGCCATCGGCTAAAAGACGGAGTCTTCAGTTCCTTTATCGGGCGCTTTTGGGCGCTACTATGAATGATCGTTTACATGTCGGTCTGAATAGGGGTCTGTCCTTTCTGAATAGCGGTCTAGATCGCCAGAGACAATAGTAGAAACACTTCGAACTTATAAATAGGTTCAATGAGAGATTTCATGGGCTACAAGTTGGAGTCATCAGTCCCTTCATCGGATGCTAGGGGGCGCTACTTCGAATGACCGTTTACATGCCGGTCTGAATAGCGGTCCGACCTATCTGAATATTGATCTGGCCTATCTGAATAGCGGTCTAGCTTGCCAGAACCGAAAATATAAATGCCTGGAACTTGAAAATATTCACGTTGAGAGTGTATGTCCCTGGCTACAAGATGGAGTCTTCAGTTAGTGGTGTGAAGTGAGTTTGATATTGGATATTGGAGTTTGGTCATCCGGATTTCACAGGTTCGGCTTACAAAGGTTAAATATTCAAAAATATTGGATATTCGTTGGATATTCGAAGGATATTAATTTGTTATTGGACATTCAATGGATTTTCGACATATGAAATGTCGATTCGTCTCATTTCTATAGAAAGCCCAGTTTGACCCAATTTTGCTCATTTTAGTCATTTATCTTGCTTGCCGACGTTGTGGGATAAAAAGGAATGTATACAAATCCTACTTATCACCGATTTTGCCCAATATTAAAGTCATTTCGCTTACAGAGATTGTGCTGGGGGTATACATTTTCGACTAGAGCCTGGTTTGACTGTGAACTACCCTGAAAAATACATATATCCATCTATACTGCAAAGGTAATTTGAAATAGACGCCTTTGTGTTTTTTTTTATATTCTATCTCGAAACAGTAAAAAATATTTTAAAAACCCGATATATTATGCAGAGAGTTATAATTGATGGACTTTTCGTCTAAATTAAGCTGCGCGCCGCGCGGCTTTGTTTTTTTGATATAAATTTTTAGCCTATAAAATATGTTTAAAAAAATAACGAGTTGTGGTGTAATTTCTGCACTTTTATCATTAATTTTAGGGCGGCACACGGCTTTGTTTTATTTATATACTATATAGAAAAAGTAAAAAAAATATGAAAAACGATACCTTTTGAAGAGAGGCATATTTTTATTTACTATCACGAAACAGTAAGAAAAATGAAAAAAAAGATATTCTATGAAGAGAGGTATAATTGATGGTCTAGACTAAGCTGCGTGCCGGTTTGATTTAACCTATTCTGAAAGACCATGTATGTAGCTAAAGCATACCAGTAATTTCAGTGCGGAGCGCCGTTTTGTTTTTGATATATAAATTTTAAACTTTCGAAATGAATTTTAAAAAAATAATGAGTTGTATAATTTATCGAATTTTCTTCAAAACTAAGCGGCGTGCCGCTGTGGATCTACACTATTCTGAACAAGGCTCTATACAGCTATTCCATACCATTAATTTTAGGGCGGCGCGCGGCTTTGTTTTTTATATTCCATCTCGAAACAGCACAAAACACGATAAAGATATATTATGCAGAGAGATATAATTGGTGGACTTTTCGTCTAAACTATGCTGCGCGCCGCTCTGATTTTGCTCTTTTTCTGAAAGACCATGTATGTAGCTACACCGTACCATTAATTTCAGAGCGGAGCGCGGTATTATTTTATGTATATAAATTTTCAACCTTTAAAATAAATTAAAAAAATAATGATATGTGGTATAGCTACGCTATTCTGAACAAGCATGTATACAGATACACCATACCATTAATTTCAGGGCGGCGTGCAGCTTAGTTTCTTTATATGCTATCTCGAAAAGGAAAAAAATATGAAAAAAAGATATATTATAAATTATGTAGAGGGGTACAATTGATAGATTTCTCGTATAAACTTAGCTGAGCGCCGCTCTGTTTTTACTCTATTCGGAAAGACTGAGTACGTAGCTACACCATACCATTAATTTCAAGGCGACATGCGGCTTTTTTTTGTATAAATTTTTAACCGTTCAAATAAATTTAAAAAAATAACGAGTGGTGGTATGATTTCTGGATATACACTATTCTGAACAAGCCTGTATACAGCTACACCATACCATTGATTTCAAGTCGGCGCGCGGCTTTGCTTTTTTTATACACTATCTCGAAACATTGAACAATATGAAAAAAAATATTATTTAATAGAGGGGTATAACTTCTCGACTTTTCTTTCAAATAAAACAGCGCGCCGCTGTGGATCTACGCTATTCTAAACAAGCCTGTATACAGCTACACCATACCATTAATTTCAGGGCGGCGCGCGGCTTTGTATATTTTATATACTATCTCGAACATTAACCAATATGAAACTAAAAAAGTTATGTAGAGGGCTATAATTGATGGACTTTTCTTCTAAACTAAGCTGCGCGCCGCCCTAATTTCACTCTATTCTGAAAGACCGTGTAAGTAGCTAAACCATACCACTGATTTCAGGGCGGCGCGCTGCTTTGTTTTTTGTATACAAATTTTCTTTAAGTGTTGTCCCTGTGGACACACTTAAAGGATTATTTCATCATGTTTACGAGTAAGTTTCAACACTTTAGTTTTAAGCGTGAAGCCTGTATATAGCTACACCATACCATTATATTCAGGGCTGCGCGCGGCTTAGATTTTTTATATGCTATCTCGAAACATTAAACAATATGAAAAAAGATATATTATGTAGAAGGGTATAATTGATAGACTTTTCATCAAAACTAAGCTGCTCGCCGCTCTGATTGTACTCTATTCTGATAGATCGTGTACGTATAGCTACCCATACTATTGATTTCAGGGCGTCGCGCGGCTTTGGTTTTTTTATATATACTTTTAACCTTTAAAATAAATTTCTCGACTTTTCTATAAAATAAAGCGGCGCGCCGCTATGGATCTACACTATTCTGAACAAGACTGGATACAGCTACACCATACCATTAATTTCAGGGCTTGCTTTTATTATATGCTATCTCGAAACATCAAACAATATGAAAAAAGATGTATTATGTAGAAGGGTATAATTGATAAACTTTTCGTCTAAACTAAGCTTCGCGCCGCTCGGATTTTACTCTGTTCTGATAGACCGTGTACGTAGCTACACCATACTATTAATTGCGGCGCGCGGCTTGTTTTTTTTATATACATTTTTAACCTTTAAAATAAATTAAAAAGAAATAATGAGCTATGGTATAATTTCTCGACTTTTCTTTAAAGTAATGCGGCACGCCGCTATGGATCTACACTATTCTGAACAAGCCTGCATACAGCTACACCATACCATTAATTTCAGAACAGCGCGCGGCTTTGTGTTTTGAGAAAAAATATATTAAGTAGTTGGGTATAATTGATAGACCTTTCGTCTAAACTAAGCTGCGCGCCGCTCTGATTCTACTATATTCTGAAAGACAGTGTACGTAGCTACACCATACTAATAATTTCAGGGCGGCGCGCGGCTTTGTTTTTTTATATAAATTTTTAACCTTTAAAATAAATTACAAAGAAATAATTAGTGGGGGTATGATTTCTCGAATTTTCTTCAAAATAAAGCGGCGCGCCGATGTGGATCTACGCCATTCTAAACAAGCTTGTATACGGCTACACCATGCCATTAATTTCAGGACCGCGCACAGCTTTGTTTTTTATATATTATCTCGAAATATTAAACAAAAAAAAAAGACATATTATATAGAGGGGTATTTTTGACAGACTTTTCGTCTAAAGGCAGCTCTGATTTTACTCTATTCTGAAAGGCTGTACTTAGCTACACCGTGCCATTAACTTCAAGACGGCGCGCTTGTTCTTTTTATATAAATTTTTAACCATTAACCCTATCTGGCCTCGGCGAATTGGGATGTACCGCAGCCTGGTTGGGGGGGGAAGTGCCCCCCTTTTTTTTCGCTATCGCTAAGGTTAGAGGGCTGAAACTTACCACATTATATCTTTGGGTCGGCTCTACAAGAAAGTGTAAAAAAAATCCATGATGGCCACCATGATGATGTCACTGTGAAGGCATTTTCAAAAAGAGCATTTTTGGACGATTTTTCGGTCAAAATCTTCGATTTTTTTTTTCTTCGCAAAAACTGCATGATAAAATAGTAAATAATAATCTGATATGAAATAAAATAATCTGTACCCATTTTTTCGTACAGGAAAGCAAAAAAAATGAAGAAATATGACGAAAACATCACTTTTTCTGGTACTCCACATGGCCGTCATTTTGAATTTCCCCATGATCCTCTGCTTGTGGGGTTATGCAAGTAGGCTCAAAAATTACCCCAATATGATACCCTATAACGTCACGGAGTTTCAGCTCTCCATTTTTTGGCGTTCCGGAAATATCGCAGAAAATTTGGTAGGTGGGGCATTTGGGCCCCCTTCCCCAGGCCTGGTAGGGTTAATGAGGGAAGGGAGGGATGAGGAACAAATCAGAGGTGTTTTTTTGGTGATGTTAAGACATATGGTTTCAGTAAAATTGGTAGAATTGCGTTGAATCAACATGCTGAATTTTTGCGTAATTTTTGAAGAAATATGGCGAAAACATCACTTATCTGGTACCCCCACATGGCCACCATTTTGAATTTACCCATGATCCTCTGCTCAGGGACTAATAGGCTCAAAAAGACCCCAATATGATAAGTCAGGAAGTGTCAGCTCACAATTTTTTGTCGTTCCGGAGATACGAACAAAAAACCAACAGCTGGGCTGGGCGGAAAGTGCCCCCCCCCCCCGGGCCATATAGAGTTAAAAATAAATTTAAAAAAATAATATGCGGTAGTATGATTTGTCGATTTTTCTTTGAAATAATGCGGCGCGCCGCTGTGAATCTACACTATTCTGAACAAGAGTGGCGGGGATCGGCTTTGTTTTTTATATGCCTTCTCGAAACATTAAACAATATAGAAGGGTATAATTGATAGACTTTTCGTCTAAACTAAGCTTCGCGCCGCTCTGTTTTTGCTCTATTCTGAAAGACGGTGTACGTAGCTACACCATACTATTAACTATATCTTCTACATAATATATCATTTTTCATATTGTTTAATGTTTCGAGATAGTGTATAAAAAACACAATGCCGCGCGCCGCTCTGAAATTAATGGTATGGTGTAGCTGCATACAGGCTTGTTCGGAATAGTGTAGATCCACAGGGGCGCGCCCCTTAGTTTTAAAGGAAAGTCGATAAATAATTCCACAACTCATTATTAATTTTAATTTATTTTAAAGGTTAAAAATTTATATATCAAAAAAAACAAAAAACCCGAGCATAGCTTTGAAATCAGTGGTATTATGTAGAAGATATAGTTGATAGACTTTTTGTCTAAACTAAGCTGCGCGCCGCTCTGAATTTACCCTATTCTGAAAGACCGTGTACGTAACTACACCATACCATCAATTTCAGGGCGGCGCGCGGCTTTGTTTTTTTTTTATACAAATTTTTAACCCTTATGCATTCTGGTCGCATTTTCCAGGGCTACAGTGGGTGGTAAACCCATATCCTCTTCTAAGTGACGCTTGGTCTTTATGATGGACCGGTGCGTGGGGTCGCGGTTCATTTCAAACGTCTGCTGTCTATAGCATTCACAGATGACCATAGCTGTTTCCCTGATGTTCAGGCGCACTTGAATGTACGCATGTTGTAAGTTATCCTGTCCCGAGTCTTCGATCACCGCAGCGTGGGTATTAATAGCTTAGCTTCATGCACAATACGATCCCGAGGCTCTCACTTGTCCTCACTTCGTCGCGAGATAGGCTGACTCTCTGAGATCAAACTCTCCGTATCAGAAATAGAATTTCAGTAGTTTCTGTTTCGGTATCATTATTTGCCTCCTCAGTCGGCTTCTCGGTGTCTGGATAGAAAGTATCCTCGTGTCGCATCATATCGTAAAGTCCGCTCTCAGAGCAAGCATAACCTATGTTGATGGTTGGAAGTCGACTGTCCACGTTTTTGGAATACGCTTGCTTTTATGAACAGTAACGCCCGTCAGCGTCCAGCTTAACGTTTCAACGCCCTGGTGAATTAGCTCAGAAGATCTGATTTTCTACATATTCCATAGAATTGGCACTAATTCATCGAAATGCAGTGACGCCCGTCGTTACACCTTAACGCCCGTCTCAGCACTCTATGTTAATGCCTTAATGCCCGTCTCAACGCCTTAACGCCCGTCTCAGCGCCTTAACAACCTTTCTTAACGCCTTAACGCACTTTAATCATGCGTTCAAACAACTGTTTCTTTTGAACCATCGCTCTGACATACGCCTCTGTCCAGTTCATGCCTGGGGTTTTCAACATCAACGCTGTTCTTTCGATTTCCATATGGACCGGGTCCTTGTCCAGCAATTTCATATGAGTGAAGAGGTCGACATACTGCTGATATAAAGCCCGTCGTAATCTGGGTACCAAAGTCTTATGGGCTAAAATTGCGGCTTTCTTTTTCGAATACCCTTTGCTGTGAAACTTGTTTTTTGTGGCCTCCAACGTCTCGCCCATCTCAGCGTCGACATATTCTTTGAATACATCCTTCCATAGCCTCGAGTTCACGTGTTCATTCCCTTGTACAGGTTTGGGTTGATTCTCCACGGTTGGGTGATATTCTGGGACAGATGGTATTAAAGGGACCCGATATATGGGGGTGGGTTGCTGCTGCTGGACGGGTGCTGCCAGGTGTAAAATCGTTGGATGGTGTTGGGATATATGACGATATATGACCCTGTCACAGGGTAACAGGGGGTATGAGCTTAAAAGTCTACGAACAGGTAGCCGTACGGATGACTTGTCGCGCCTTGAAACGCCTGCATTAAATGATCGATGTTCTGAGGATAATTTCGACTACCAAACATACGGATGTTTGCAATATCATCCATGACATCTTTCCACATCCCACAGGGCTGCTCACTGCAATGCTATAGGGGTGCTCCAATACTCTTGTGTGTGACGTAGGTGTTGATCGTTCTTCACGCATACGTTGAATTCGGGCGTTATCTTGACTCGTTTCCATGAGATGGCTTTGCTCTATACGATTATTATGTATGGAAAGCAAATGTCTACGTAGATTAAATGCCGTGGAAAATGACTTCGAACACACCTAACATGCGTAAGCCATGGTTCTCGTCTCCACGGGCAAAAGCTTTTATGAGGAGAAAATTTTAGCCATTGTAAACAATGGTGGTAGCTATGAAAAGTTAGGAACCAACAATGATAGTCTGACCAGAACAAAAATTGGCAAACTTATAGAAAACAGTGGAGACACCCTAACTAAATCAGAAAAATCATTTTTAACTACATTTGAATCTAAAACCAGCCACATTTACGGCTTACCAACAGTTCATAAATCAAAGGAAATCATAACTGCGGTTCAATCACAAAAATCAGAATATGTGCGGCTATCAAATCCAGAAGATTTATGCTTTCGACCTATAGTAGCAGGCCCGATATGCCCAACCAGTAGGTTAAGCGAGCGAATTGATCAGTTGCTAAAACCATATATTAAATTTGTTCCATCCTACGTCAGAGATGATATAGATTTCCTAAAGTATGTACCTTTTTTTATAAACCAACAGACACGAAACAATATCTGTCATACAAATCATGTCATCCGCGGCATGTTAAGAAACAAGTGCCGTTCAATCTTGCCAGAAGAATTTGCACAATAGTAACAAAAACAGACTTGCGTATAAAGCGGTTGGGCGAGTTGAAACAGTTCCTACTCGAAAGAGATTATCCCCATGGAGTCATAGAGAATGGATTTTCAAAAGCCCGTTCAATAGATATCGACACGTTAAGAAATCCAAGAAAGAATCAATCAACAACAAAGGTGCTGACTTTCGTTAATACGCACAATCCTAATAACGACAACTTTGTCCCCATTGTTAGAAATAACTTAACCATTCTTGGGTCAAATGACCGACTGAAGAAAGCCTTTAATGGAGTTAAATTCATAAATGCAAAACGACAAGGCCCCAACTTAAAGAAATTACTTACAAAAGCTAAGCATGAGTTTAATCCCGATCAAGTAGATACAACATCAAAATGCGGAGACGTACGATGTAAATGTTGTCTAAATCTCACTATTGGCAGTTCATATCTCTTTCGGAAAACTAACAAACAGTTCAAAATTAAACATAATATGAACAGTGATTCTCGAAATCTTCTGTATGTTCTGACTTGTAATGGATGTGGCGCTCCATATATAGGCCAAACAGGGGACCGTCTGAAATCACGGACTCGCGTACACCGACAACAAATAGAAACACCGAGATTACGCCATCTCAAAGTGAGTAAACATGTGGCAGATTGTGCTAGCCATCTTGAGATTAAATTTTCCATTTTTCCGTTTTTTAAATTTAACACGGACGATGTAAGCATCCGATTGGAAAAAGAAAAATTGTTCATTGAAAAATACGGGGAATCCCTCAATTGCTAATACCGAAAATATATCACTTAATTATTTGTTCGATTCAGAGTCATGAAAACATTATTTCAGTATTCGCAGACTGGTTCCAGAAAATGAGCTATGCGCATGTCTTTAGGTGCATGGAGACCAAGAACTGTAAAGTACGCATGTCTGAGTACATGGAAACGCCCACAAATGACCAACCAGCAGTCGTCTCTCTGTAATCATTGTTTTGTATGTGACTGTACTTGTTCTGTTATTATGACTTTATGTAACCATGCAACAATAATTGTAGACATGCTGCACTGTATAAATTGTACCCAATAGCTTGTTAACTTCGTCATTTGAAAAGCTCTACAAGAGCGAAACCGGTTATGACAATATAATATCCAGTTTTTTTACTTATATCTACCCACGTGTAGTGTCGTTATTTTCTATATATATATATGTATGTATGTGTGCGTGTGTGTGTGTATATGCTTTGAGTAAATACAGTTTCGGTGATTACCCGTCATGCTATATTCGTATAGTTTTTTTTCTTGATATATTTTACCACACACAAAGGCAGTTTAACTGCATTTTATTTACTTATCTATTTACTGTGTGTGAAGATGGCGGGGAAAACTGATATACAGCGAGCACAATTAGAAATGTTGAGGAAAATCTCCCAACAACTGGATACACTGACCCAGATACAGGAAGATATGGCGGAAAGAATACAACAACTTGAAGAAAACATTAATGTCGCTACCACCCTCAACTGTCTAAATCAACAGGTAACCACGTATGTCGAGGCTTGGTGCAAACAGAAAGAAGGTAATCTTTAAAAAGAATCCGCCTACAGATACCGCAAAATGGTTAAAAAAGAGTGGACAAGATTGAGAAACGTCAGGAAAATGGCCTACTACAATATGATAAGATCCGATGGTATGGCTAATATATATAAAGAAATCCTGCAATTAGAACCTTCTTTTGTACCACCGAAGTTTCGCCTGAAATCGATACCTGGTAAAACAACAGACCAAGCAGTTTATCGAAAGAACATGGAGATTGAAAAACTGAAGATGGAAATGTGCCGATTACACAGACAGGCTGCTAAACAAGTCAACATTATGGACGATGCAGAAAGTACAATAACACAGCTGATTATTAGAGCTGATAATCCATCCACCCACGAAAAGTTACAGGAAATGTGGCTATTAGAAACATGTGAGGAGGAAGAAAAGTGCAAAAGAATCTGGATGAAGAAAAAAATCTGGATTGAAAATCTTCCATTGCTTCCAAACTGTGAGCAGGACTTCCATAATGTTGATAACGGCAGATGAAGAAACTCACCACATCGCGCACGCGTCTCAAGGAACCATAATAACAAACAAAAAGTGAACCAAAATGTGCCAAACACGGACAGTGCAGATGGCAACAGGCAGAGGACTGCCCCCAATAAAGTACGCCAACACAGGAACCAATACAGTGAACAGAAACTGGGCCGACACGTGCCAGCGGGAGACAAAAGTCGACGCACGCAAAAGAAAAGACTCATGTAGTCTCTTGCAATATGTGTCGGACTTTCGCACCAGGTTGACCAAAGCACGTGATTTGGCTATGTCAAATTTAAAGTCAGCTCAGAAGGGTATGAAAATAACCTATGATAAACATGTCCTCAAACGAAGAAGTTTCAAACCTGGTGAGAAGGTTCTGGCTTTTCTGCCTATTCCTGGTAATCCACTCAAGTCTAGATACTATGGTCCTTATGTCATTAACAAGAAATTAAGTCACCTGAATTATGTAGTTCAGACTCCTGACAGGCGTAAATGCACAGTTATGTCATGTAAATATGTTGAAGTTATACATCGAAAGAGGTAGCACTGACAGTACTGTTCATCCGGTGAGTGTAGTTAGTTCTGACCCTCATACTAGTGAAACTTGTGAAGAGCCCATGACAGCGGCGAAATTACAGAACTCTGACAATCTACTCAATTTGGATTCCAAGTTGTGTCATCTCGAGCCAGCGCGTCAGGAAGAACAGCCAATTTGAACATTTGTTTCCCGACATTAGTACTCGGACTGATACAACTTCACATGACGTCGATGTCGGCGATTCTAATCCAGTGAAACAGCACCCATACTGTTTGAATCCCATCAAACAAAACTACCTAAAAAAAGGGATTCAGTATTTGTTGGACAATGACTTCATTGAACCAAGTAATAGTAACTGGAGTTCACCTTGCATCCTCGTTCCAAAGCCAGATGGCAGTTATAGAATGTGTACTGACTACAGAAAGGTGAACACTTTGACCAAAACAGACACATTCCCTATTCCACGCATTGACGATTGCATTGATAAAGTTGGAAATGCCAAGTTCGTGTCAAAGTTTGATCTTCTGAAAGGATTTTGGCAAGTTCCACTGACAGATCGTGCGAAGGAGATACCAGCATTCGTCACTCCGGATGGTTTGTTCCAGTACAAAGTTATACCATTCGGAATGAAAATTCTCCAGCCACGTTCCAGCGTCTCATCAATCGTGTTACTTCCGGTTTGGAAGGATGTGAGACTTACATTGCTGACGTCATTGTCTACAGCGACACATGGGAAGTTCATCTGCAGAGGATTCGCGCACTGTTCAATCGGCTGAGTGACGCCAAGCTGACAGTCAACCTTGGGAAAAGTGAATTTGGACATTCTTGGGTCATGTTGTGGGTCAGGGTCAGGTAAAGCCTGTATATGCTAAGGTCAGTGCTATCTCGCTGTTTCCAAGACCAACATGTAAGAGACAATTGATGCGTTTCTTGGGTATGGCTGGTTACTACAGGAAATTTTGTCCAAATTTTTCAGATATTACTGAACTTTTAACTCGGCTCTTAAGGAAGAGGGTAATTTTTGTTTGGACAGATGAATGTGAATCAGCTTTCGAGAAACTGAAAGCCATACTCAAGATCACACCAGTTCTTTCAGATCCAGATTGTGGTTCACCTTTTAAACTGGCTGTAGATGCTAGTGATGTTGCTGCTGGTGCCGTTTTGTTACAAGAAGGCATAGATGGTGTAGATCACCCAATATGTTATTTTTCAGGCAAATTTGACAAACATCAGAGAAATTATTCTACAATTGAGAAAGAATGTTTGGCAATGATATTGGCTTTGCAACATTTTGGTGTTTATGTTACTTCTTCATCGTTGCCAATTACTGTGTTCAGTGATCACAATCCACTTGTTTTCATAAGTAAGATGAAAAACAAAAATCAAAGATTGTTGAGATGGAGTTTGGTGTTACAAGAATACAATATTGAAATCAAACACATTAAGGGTAAGGACAATTTGATCGCTGATTGTTTGTCTCGCATTTAATGTACATATGTTTGTCAACACTTTTGCTGTTGTAATATAGATTTGGTTTTGTAATAATGTTTTGAATTGTCAAGAAAGTTCCAAGATTGTAACTTTCTTCTTTTAAGAGGGGCAGTGTCATGGTATTACAGTGTGGAACTTATTGACCTCCTGTTCTGTGGTAAATATGTTTACGAATTTTCTAGTAATCATGACCGATTTAGTGTTATTCATCCATCTGGAATATTCTCGTATTTCTGACCGAATTATCGAGTGTGAATTGTGACACATCGGTCTAGCGTTTTCTTGAAGGTTCTATGCACCAATATGGCAGGGGTGCGAGGATGCCCGGATAATGGGTTCGATACGATAACAGCGCCATCTATACATTCATCAAACGACCCAGTATGATGCTATAGGATTTACTGCAGCGCCGTCTGCACGGTGAAATAGTTGTTTACTATGGACGTTTCTCGAATGAATTGCCTCTGTTTGTTTGGGTTAATTTTGTGGAATCTTCTCGAATTCTTGTTATCGTATCTGGGTTGGATATTACGTCATGTTGTACCGATAAACGTTGTTGACCTGATAGAATGAACTAGAAATCCCAATACAGGATAAATAATGCGTCTCGCTCAGTTGTGGACAGGAATTGAACACTGGCTTTCATATACGTTTGATATATCGTGTTCTGGGAGATTCGAACGGCTTAAATTGGGTGCATAACTGGACATTTGACATTACTTGGATTATTCCTGTTGACTGTGTTTGACCGCTGAATTATTCCTGTTGGCTATGTGACCGCTGTATTATTCCTGTTGGCTGTGTTTGACGGCTGTATATCTACGGGATTGAACTTACGAAAACTGGACCCCAGCTGAGCGTTATTGACTGAGGAAATACCGGGATTCATGCACGTTACGAACTGTACGTTTATACGAACTTTGAGAGATACACTGGTATAACGGTCAACAGTAAGGGTTTTATTTGTTATTATTTGCTTATCGACCTAACTTAGTTTGTATTGTAAATAAATCTTTGTACTCGACTTCACAAATCTTTCTGTTGCGTTTTTCTATTATCGTGGACGTAACACATGCAACAATAATTGTAGACATGCTGCACTGTATAAATTGTATCCAATAGCATTTTAACTTCGTCATCTGAAAAGCTCTACAAGAGCGAAACCGGTTATGACAACATAATATCCATTTTTTTTACTTATATCTACCCACGTGTAGCGTCGTTATTTTCTATAATATTTACCAGATACAACGACAGTTTTACTGTAGCGGTTCGCCTGCATATTTCGAAGAATTTACTCTATGTGAAGATGAGTAACAAAACTGAATATTTAAGACAGCAGCTCACATGGTTACGGAAGATATCTGAACAGCTGGAAACGATGAACGCAACACAACTCAAAATTCACAAACTCTGTCAAATTTGGAGTCCAAACAATCACTTCCTGAACAAATGACTGAAAATGGAGACAGTATCAAACCTCTGAGTTCGCAGATGGAATCATTCATCGACTTATGGAGAAAGTCCAGGGAAGATAACCAGGTACGTAGTGATGCCTACAGACACAGAAAGAAAAACAGGATCCAGTGGAGCAAGCTTAAAAACATTCGAAAAATCGCATATTATAACATGATCCGATGCGAAGGTATCCAGGAAGTGTATTCGAATTTTCTACAACAAAATCCCCCGTTTATTCCCCGTAAATTTCAAGAAAAATCGATCACAGGACAATCAGAAGATCAGACCGCGCGACAGATAGACCTAAGTGTTCAGAAACTGTCAGTAGTAGGTAGACCGCAAATTGGGGGAATAGCGCGTCACTGCGCATGCGCAGAAAAAAAAATGGGGAGGTTTTGGGGCGGTATTGGGGCGGTGTGCGCAGGAGTGTTGTGCGCAGGTATGACGTCACTTCCGGTTTGGGTGAATGGGGCGTCACCTTGGGGGCATGTATTTCTCCGCGGTGATGCGGTCTGGTGGTGATGCGGTCTGCCTCCGCGGACCGAAAGTAGTCCCAAACCCGTGGATTTTCGTGGAAGTGTTCGGCAATCTGTAGGGACCGCTAGTGGACCGAGGGGGTCGAGTGAGGTATCAAAGTGAAGCTTAGGTGAAGGGGCATCTAATGGGCTGGGTGTGGGGTTGACATATCGGCCTTCTGCGCATGCGCGGCGGCCGAAGGGTATGAAAATAGCCTTTTTGGAGCTAGGGGAGCCCCTAGTGGACCGATGGGGTCGAGTGAGGTATCAAAGTGAAGCATATGTGAAGGGGCATCTGATAGGCTGGGCGCGGGGTTGAACTATCGTCATTCTGCGCATGCGCGGAGGCCCAAGGGTATGGAAATAGACGTTTTGGAGCTAGGGAAGCCCCTAATGGACCAATGGGGTCGAGTGAGGTATCGATGTGAAGCATTCGTGAAGGGGCATCTGATGGGCTGGGTGTGGGGTTGAAATATCGGCATTCTGCGCATGCGCGGTGGCCCAAGGGTATGGAAATAGCGGTTTTGGAGCTAGGGGAGTCCCTAATGGGCCAATGGAGTCGTATGAGGTATCAAAGTGAAGCATTCGTGAAGGGGCATCTGATGGACTGGGCGTGGGGTTGAAATATCGGCATTCTGCGCATGCGCGGTGACCCAAGGGTATGGAAATAGACGTTTTGGAGCTAGGGGAGCCCCTAATGGTCCAATGGGGTCGAGTGAGGTATCAAAGTGAAGGTGAGTTGAAGGGGCATCTAATGGACTGGGTGTGGGGTTGACATATCGGCCTTCTGCGCATGCGCGGTGGCCGAAGGGTATGAAAATAGCCTTTTTGGAGCTAGGGGAGCCCCTAGTGGACCGATGGGGTCGAGTGAGGTATCAATGTGAAGCATTCATGAAGGGGCATCTAATGGACTGGGTGTGGGGTTGAAATAGCGGCATTATGCGCATGCGCGGTGGCCCAAGGGTATGCAAATAGCCGTGTTGGAGCTAGGGGAGCTACTAATGGTCCAATGGGGTCGAGTGAGGTATCAAAGTGAAGCCTAGGTGAAGAGGCATTCAGGCAATGGGGTGAGTGCATGTAAAGTTTTTCCTGAAAAAAAAAAAACGGAAAACGGACTTTATCGAAAAACCTGAGAAAATGCCTATATGGGGTATGAGGGGTATATAGGTCGACGGGCTTAACGGGGCTTGTCTATCAATAGAGTTATCTCCCCCTAGTTCCAGGGTGGGTGTATGTAAAAATTTTCCTGAAAAAATACGGAATACGGACTTTATCCTAAATTACGGGAAAATGCCTATATGGGGTATGGGAGGTATAGGACCATCCTGGGAAACGTACTTCTATACATTTGCGGTAGGGTTGTGGGGTCTCGTTTTACTCGTCTCGTCATTTAGAACATGATAGGAAGTGTCCCCGTGCGAATCGGTGAAATTTTTGAAAAAAGTCACCGAACCCCATATAGTCCCATACTGAGGGTATAGGATCAATGTTTGTCCCCCTGGGAAACGTACTTCTATACATTTGCGGTAGGGTTGTGGGGTCTCGTTTTACTCGTCTCGTCATTTAGAACATGATAGGAAGTGTCGCCGTGCGAATCGGTGAAATTTTTGAAAAAAGTCACCGAGCCCCATATAGTCCCATACTGGGGTATAGGTTCAATGTTTATCCCCCTGGGAAACGTACTTCTATATATTTGCGGTAGGGTTGTGGGGTCTCGTTTTACTCGTCTCGTCATTTAGAACACGATAGGAAGTGTTGCGGAGCGAATCGGTGAAATTTTTGAAAAAAGTCACCAAGGCCTGGGTAGGCCCATAGGCCTATACTGCATGGCTATGGGTGTATAGGGCCATACGGGGTGGACATGTTGGAGTCTAGGTGAGTCCCTGGTGGTCCAATGGGGTCGAGTGAGGTCTTATTTTGAAGCTCTCGTGCAGCAGCATCCGACTGGGCTAATGGTTCGTCCGTGTTCAATAGTCTGCGCATGCGCAGTCTGGCCGTAGTATAGAAAACAGGCATTTTGGGTGCTATGTAGGGGTGTGTTTGGGTTAGAGATGGGCTAATCACGGTTCGAATGGGTCGTGTGAGGTGTCAAAGTGAAGCTTGTGTGGGGTAGAGTCAGAATGGTGTGTTTTTGAATGCAAGTCGCGTCAATCTGCGCATGCGCAGTTGGTTGTATTAAGTAAAGTGGCCATTTTGGGGCAGTACATGAAGGTGTTTGGGGTAGAGATGGACCGCTATGGGTCCGAATGGGTCGTGGAGGGTGTCAAAGTGAAGCTTGTGTGGGGTAGAGTCAGAATGGCGTGTTTTTGAATGCAAGTCGCGTCAATCTGCGCAGGCGCAGTTGGTTGTAGTAAGTAAAGTGGCCATTTTCGGGCAGTACATGAAGGTATTTGGGATCGAGATGGGCTATTCACGGTTCGAATGCGTCCTGGAAGGTGTCATCTTGTAGTTCTCGGGGTGTACATTCCGATTTGAGGGATGTTCGCGTCATCTGTGACGTCATCGGTGACGTCATCGGTACGAGTAGTAGCGAAAGTGGCCATTTTCGGGCAGTACATGAAGGTATTTGGGGTCGAGATGGGCTATTCACGGTTCGAATGCGTCCTGGAAGGTGTCATCTTGTAGTTCTCGGGGTGTACATTCCGATTTGAGGGATGTTCGCGTCATCTGTGACGTCATCGGTGACGTCATCGGTACGAGTAGTAGCGAAAGTGGACATTTTCGGGCAGTACATGAAGGTATTTGGGGTCGAGATGGGCTATTCACGGTTCGAATGCGTCCTGGAAGGTGTCATCTTGTAGTTCTCGGGGTGTACATTCCGATTTGAGGGATGTTCGCGTCATCTGTGACGTCATCGGTGACGTCATCGGTACGAGTAGTAGCGAAAGTGGACATTTTCGGGCAGTACATGAAGGTATTTGGGTCGAGATGGGCTATTCACGGTTCGAATGCGTCCTGGAAGGTGTCATCTTGTAGTTCTCGGGGTGTACATTCCGATTTGAGGGATGTTCGCGTCATCTGTGACGTCATCGGTGACGTCATCGGTACGAGTAGTAGCGAAAGTGGACATTTTCGGGCAGTACATGAAGGTATTTGGGGTCGAGATGGGCTATTCACGGTTCGAATGCGTCCTGGAAGGTGTCATCTTGTAGTTCTCGGGGTGTACATTCCGATTTGAGGGATGTTCGCGTCATCTGTGACGTCATCGGTGACGTCATCGATGACGTCATCAGTAGGAGTATTAGCGAAAGTGAGCCTTTTGGGGCAGTGCAGGAAGGTATTTGGTGTAGAGATGGACCATCCGCGTTGCGAATGCGTCGTGTGGGGTATCATAGCTCTCGGAGTATAGACCCTGATTTCAGGGATATTTATAGCATCTGTGACGTCATTGGTGACGTCATTAGTACAAGTTGTAGCGAAAGTGGGCCTTTTTTTAGCAGTGAAGGATGTTATTTGGTGTAGAGATGGACCATCCGCGGTCCAAATGGACCGTGTGAGGTGTCATCTTGTAGCAACACCCACCAACACCATTCTTAATGCGTCAACACCCTGGTGAAATAGCTCAGAAGCTCTGATATTCCATGGAATTGTCACTAATTCTTCGAAATGCGGTCATGCCCGTCAACGCCCGTCGTTACACCTTAACACTCTAACATAACGCCATGATATAGACCAGAGAGAGAACAGCAACAGCAACAACAACAAGGATGACACATGAGAGAACAACAACAACAAGAAGTTTTTTTCATATAGTTTATTTTCCCCAATGTTACATCATACCCACGCTGGGGGAGCCGCGTTGGGTATATTTACAATTCAAGAAGATTCTTATCCAATCAGAGGCCACCATTTGCATGTTTCATATTCGTTCCTGTCCGTTAGATGTATTCTTGTCCAATCAGAAGTCTCCATTTCAGAAAGTGCCATCTGAACCGTTTATTCTAATCATCGTCGGGCAGGCCAGGATACCGTTGAGGCAACATATCCTCAGATAGTTGTTTGCGCATTCTGAGTATCTATCAGTGCATGGGTGAATACTTTCATCCGATGGAGGTGGTGGTCAGTTTAACCACGAAGAACGCAACATTGGTCATTATCTCCACTATCCACTTGGTGTTACAATTCAAGAAGACTTGTCCAATCAGAGGCCACCATTTGCATCTGTCATATTCGTTCCTGTCCGTTAGATGTATTCTTGTCCAATCAGAAGTCTTCATTTCAGAAAGTTCCATCTTCGGCCATGTTCGCTTTGAACCGTTTATTCTAATCATCATCGGGCAGCCCAGGATACCGTTGAGGCAACATATCCTCAGATAGTTGCTTGTGCATTCTGAGTATCTATCAGTGCCTGGGTGAATACATTCACCCGATGGGTTGGTCGGTCAGCTTGGTCACGAAGAACGTAACATTGGTCACACTGTCCACTGTCCACTGTCCACTTGGTGTTGGGGCGTTGCAACCGGGCCCATTCCAAGGGATCCACGGTGTTCAGTTTCTCCAGCATCGTCTCTAGCGACACTCGGTTAATGATGGTAAACGGCTTGGTCAAATACCTGGATGTTACTGCTCGGGTAAAAGTATCGGACTTGGACTGTCTCTTTATGCTGCAGCACATAACCAAACGCCAGATTCAATTTGAAGGCCGTAGTTTGATCTTTGAAGATGGCTTCTACGTAGCTACGTAGACGGGCGAGGTCGGTCAGTCGGAAATTGTAGATATCTTGAATAGGGCGATGACGGTGGAAACAGTGCCGTATCATGGACCAATGGCGCCGATAGATGTCACTCACTGGATGGGCGCCCTGTAAGAGATCGCTAGGAACATTTATGGGCTCGTCCAGAAAATGTTCGATGTTGTCAGGCGTATGACTCGAAACCGTAACGGTGGGGTCCGGCTGGATATCCAGGCTCTGAACTGTGGGTATAGACGGGCTCTCCTTAATCGCATCACCAGTGGCATTCGTCTCCCCGGGCTCATCTTCACTAGGTCTGACCTTCCGCGGCTCCTCCTCAGTAGGAAGTTGTCGCACATGCCATGGTACCGGGGCATGAATCAACCGTTGGTGTCGCAGCAACTGACTGCGTCGTTTGAAGAGTTGACCACAACCATTACATTGTTCCCTCGCGCCCTCGTGGAATGAGCGTTCGTGGCGCAGTAAATGATCCTCCCGTTTGAATGACCGTGCGCAGGTTGTACAAGTATACCGAGCATTGTTGTGTGTGGAAGCCTCGTGGCGTCGTAAATTATCTAGACGAGTAAACAGCTTCTGGCAAGTTGTGCAAGTGAACATCTTGGTGGTTGACAGAGTGTCTGATGAAACGTCCAGGCCGTTTCCCTTTTATAGCACGCTAGCTGGTGATCTATTTTTAGCACACTCAGTTCAACTATCCCCAAGTCGAGGGCCGAGCCGTGACATCTTCGGTAACATCCGTGTCTCTTCGATCACCTCCGTACCGTCAACGATCAACATGTAGACATATAGAGTATGTACGGCATGTTATGGTATTCATCAGTGCATGGGTGACGCATTCAGCCGATGGGAGTGGTCGGTCAGCTTGGTAACGAAAAACGTAACATTGGTCACACTCTCCACTGTCCACTTGGTGTTGGGGCGTTGTTGTGGGGCCCATTCCAAGGGATCCACGGTGTCCAGTATCTCCAGCATCGTCTCTAGTGACCCCCGGTTAATGATGGTGAGCGGTTGGTCAAACACATGGCTGTTATTACTGGCATAATAATACCGTAACTGGTCCGTCTTTTTGGGACGTAAGATGTACCCGAAAGCGACATTCAATTTGAAGGCCGTAGTTTGATCTTTGAAGATAGCTTCCACGTAGCTGCGTAGACGGGTGCGGTCGGTCAGTGGGAAATTGTAGATATCTGGAATGGGGCGATCACGGTGGAAAATGTGCCGTATCATGGGCCATTGGCGCCGATCGATGTCATTCACTGGATGGACGTCCTGTAACAGATCGCTAGGAATATCCACTGCATCTTCCAGAAAATGTCCGATGTCGTCAGGCGTATGACTGGCAACAGCAATGCTAGGGACTGGCTGGATATCTAGGCTCTTCTGAACTGTGGGTATAGGCGGGCTCTCCGTGATCGCATCACCAGTGGCGTTCGTGTCCCCGGGCTTATCTTCACTGGGTCTCACCTCCCGCGGCTCCTCTTCAGTAGGAAGTTGTCGCCCAAACCGTAGAGACGGACCATGAATCAACCGCTGATGCCGTCTTAACTGACTGGGTCGTTTGAAGAGTTGACCACATTCATTACATTGTTCCTTCGCGCCCTCGTGGAGTGAGCGTTCGTGTCACAGTAAATGATCCTCCCGATTAAATGACTGTGCGCAGGTTATACAAGTATATAGTGTACCGTTGTGGATGGAGGAATCGTGGCGTCGCAAATCTTCTGGGCGAGTAAACTGCTTCTGGCAAGTTGTGCAAGTGAACATCTTGGTGGTTGACAGAGTGTCTGATGAAACAGCCAGGCCGCTTCCCTTTTATAGCACGCTAGCTGGTAATCTATTTTTAGCACACTCTACCCCAAGTCGAGGATCGAGACTGAATCGCTTCTGATTGGACGAGAGCTCTGTGACGGATTTTAAATACTCGCTTCTGTTTGGTGTACGTCGCTAAAGGTGACCGGAACTGCCCTTTGACCCCGGCGCGCGCAGTGTAAAGGTTTCCACATTTGCATATGACGTTTGACCCCGGCGCGCGCGGTGTAAAGGTTTCCACCGCGGTGCGGTGGAAACCTTTGCGCGCCGGGCTCAAAGGTCAGTTCCGGTCAC
>JAVTVY010023946.1:0-89308 GCA_036873755.1 Hanleya hanleyi | reverse complement strand
TGTTTGCCAAAGTTTAGCGGCTGGGCCGATTTGTGGGAGAAATTCCAAAAGATGAAAGATGAAAAGGAAAAGCACATGATGAAGTCGAAGCTGTCTGAAATGTGCCCAGAGCTCGACAAAGATTGTAAGTTTCATCAAATCGCAAGCAATATAGCACCAAAATAAAACCTTTATCCAGTGCCACTCTGCACTGGGAATCACATTTGGCTCTCTGTAGAACCATAAACATGTGGAAAGATGGACGGAAAAGACATTTGGAGGATTCCCTATTGAGCTTTTTCAGAGAGTTATTCATAGACCAACCCGTTCGAAGAAACTATTTTACCGAGCGCTTATCCAAGACAGCGTGAATTAGTATCACTCACGTTTGTCGTACACCAACCAGACTCTCCCATCCCAGACCCATGTGCTGGAATTTTGTGAAGACATTTGGGTCATCAAGATTTGGTCTTCTTTTTCTTGTATTCATTTTTTTCGCATTCCACTGTATTTGATTAATTAAATGCAGTTTGTTTAACGATTTTTTATCTGTAGTCTCAACAGATATGCCTTTCCACGAAGAGATGAAGGAGAAGTTGGATAAAATGAAGAACTGGTTTGCGGAAAAGATGCACGAAGAGAAGAAAGAAAAGCCTGACGATGTCAAAAAGATGTTCATTAAAATGTTGATGGAGAAGATGTTTGAAAAAAAAGACAAGATGGACGACAAAATGGAAGAACACAAAGACGAAGGTGAGCCATGTCCGGATTACCACAAATTGGCTGGTGCATTGATTGATCAACTGTACTGAAGTGGCTGACGATCTTCTCGCTGTGGATAATCGCTATATAAATGACGCAGTGAAGGATATATATCCACCTTCACTGGATTTGAAGGAAACTACAGATAGCCCTACAGGCACATCTTATTTAGATCTCTATCTCTATAAAAATGAAGCGGGCATTCTCTCTCGTCGACTTTATGACAAAAGAGATGATTACAATTTCGACATAGTAAACTATCCCTTTCTGGATAGTAATATTCCAGTGGGACCTGCATATGGCGTATACATATCTCGCTTAGTAGCATTTGCTAGATCCTGTGTTAAATGTGATGATTTTAATCAACGTCACAAAACATTGTTGCAGAAACTTATAAAACAGGGCTATTCCACCAAGCGCCTCCACTCAAAGTTTCTCAAATTTGGCGATACATATCGCATGCTGATAGCAAAATACGAACGTAGCGTGCAAGATCTATGGCGCTACGTTTCGTAACTTGTGTCTAATTCCACTTAACCCGGGGCTAGGGGCCGTATGAACCCATGTACTTCAAGATCCTCATGGTAATCATATGAACAGTCACAATCAAAGCGTGACTGAGATACATCTCTTTTTTTTTTAGATGACGACTCTATAACGAATATTATGGATTAAGAATACTGATCAGCGATACGGATTTGATATTTTTGGAACATCATGATGTCTTGCCTGCATCATTGAAAACTGTTGACCGCTTCTCTCTTGCAGGAAACAAGACTATGTTTATGTATACTATGATTTTCTTTTTGAATTTGGTGCTAATACTGTTATATGGAATATGGAATAGGTATTTGGATTATGGACGCGGATATTCTCTAATGGACGACGGCTGGATTATGAATGACGGACTAGACGCTTGTAATCAAGAATATATATATAAAAACTCATACTGATTTTCAAAGCATTATTTTAAAATACAAATTTTAACAACAGAAAGAAATGGCGATCATAAAGTTCTGTAGAATGTTTTGATTCTAATTTTTATTAAATCATTCATATTAAATTGTCATCGTTCCTATCAAACCTATATTCATAATACTTGGGTTAAAAGATATCATTGATAATATATTGATCGATTTGTTTAATAAAGATTTTTATAGTTTATTATGATTAATTATTCCTTGATTTCATACCAGAATGATATTGTTCTCCGTAAAATATGCCAGACTATAAATACAATATTTGACACTTCCTCTTCTTTTTCATTTTATATTTTTACATCTAACTTGTCGACACATTCTTATTTTTTTTTTTCTACTAGTCCTCGATCTTCACGAAAAGGGTTTATTTACCTGTGGAGCTATGAAGTTTTATAGAAAGAATATCTGTCTATTTTTTCACTTCGAAACAGTAGAAAAGAATAATCATTGTCACCTTACGAAAATATCTGGTAATTTTGTTCGTTACACTGTGAGAAAAAATAAATTCTGTTAAATTATCTGTTGTCGGGTGAATATCTATACGGTAGCCATGTGATCCGTGATTCCTCTTTGATTACACGTGGGAGTCTGTCAGTCTGTCATTTGATGGCGAAATCGCCATGCTTTGGGTTAGCCGTTTTTCTAGGTAAAAAAATGGGGATTTTGATTGATACAGTTCCCAATAGACATAGTTCACGTGTGTATATGCAGGTTGTGGGAAAGAGCTAATTCATCAGATGATGGAGATGAAGATGATGTGGGCGATGAAAGAACATAAAGACTGGGAGGATAAGGAGAAGGGATTTGGTCCGTGTATGAAAGCCGTCGTGGGTCACCTCAAGGAACTTCATGAGAAGTATTCGGCTAAAAAAGAGAAAGAAGGTATTCCGCTCTATTCCTAAACCCTAGTTTTCAAGCTTAACACTCGCTTATTTTTTATAACGCGCCTTATTTATGAGAGGAGAGGGGTTCCATGAGCTCAAATTTGGAACGATAACAAGTCATATTTATGGATTCTCATACCCTTGGACATGTTGATCTCAGAATCAAAGAAAGGTCCTTGTTAGGTCCCTCCTTATTACCATTTTCAAGATGGAAAATTAATTTTATGCACTTTAAGTGCGAACCATCGTTAAAACCTCCTTTAATACGTATCGTTACATAAAATATAACACCATCTATATCACGTCAATATTCCGGTTTAGTGCGTGAATTATCATTGTCCATAATGTCTATTCCTCGAAATATTGACCTGAAGACATCATTTTCTGTGTTCACCCTCGTGGTGCAAGATCTCTGACGCTACGCTTCGTAACTATGGTCTACATCCGATCTATAGCATACTGTGAACGTTGTGCGAATACGTTATCTTGATGATGTTCACATGAACAGTCATAATCAAAGCGTGACTGAGATACAACATACTACAGAAAACGACTTAAATTTGATGAAAAAATAATCCTGGTCAAGGAAACCGATTAACGATAGGAACATCCCGATGTCTTGTCCGAATTATTGTAAACTTTTGGTCGCTTCTCTTTTGCATAACCCTAGCTTGTTTATATATAAATATTCGATATATGTCTGATTAGATTTGCTGTTAATAGATTTGCGAGAATCTCTCGATTGTGGACGGGAACGAAAATTTTGAATGGGTACAGGATGTCTGAACTGAAGATTGCAAATATATTTATGTGAATATATTTTCTTTCTTTTTTCAAGAAAAAATGGTGGAGATGAAGGAAAAGTTTCATGAATTCATGAAAGAAAAATTTGAAGGGTTCGTCAAACACATGGTCATGAGCAAGATAGCCGAGCATTTGGGTAAGCATATGAGCAAGATAGCCGAGCATTTGGGTAAGCATATGAGCAAGACAGCCGAGTATTTGGGTAAGCATATGAGCAAGATAGCCGAGCATTTGAGTAAGGATATGAGCAAGATAGCCGAGCATTTGGGTAAGCATATGAGCAAGATAACCGAGTATTTGGGTAAGCATATGAGCAAGATAGCGAGCATTTGAGTAAGCATATGAGCAAGATAGCCGAGTATTTGGGTAAGCATATGAGCAAGATAGCCGAGCATTTGGGTAAGCATATTAGCAAGATAGCCGAGCATTTGGGTAAGCATATGAGCAAGATAGCCGAGCATTTGGGTAAGCATATGAGCAAGATAACCGAGTATTTGGGTAAGCATATGAGCAAGATAGCGAGCATTTGAGTAAGCATATGAGCAAGATAGCCGAGTATTTGGGTAAGCATATGAGCAAGATAGCCGAGCATTTGGGTAAGCATATGAGCAAGATAGCCGAGCATTTGGGTAAGCATATGAGCAAGATAGCCGAACATTTGGGTAAGCATATGAGCAAGATAGTGGAGTATTTGGGTAAGCATATGAGCAAGATAGCCGAGCATTTGGGTAAGCATATGAGCAAGATAGCCGAGCATTTGCGTAAGCATATGAGCAAGATAGCCGAGCATTTGAGTAAGCATATGAGCAAGATAGCTGAGCATTTGGGTAAGCATATGAGCAAGATAGTCGAGCATTTGGGTAAGCATATGAGCAAGATAGCCGAGCATTTGGGTAAGGATATGAGCAAGATAGCCGAGCATTTGGGTAAGCATATGAGCAAGATAGCCGAGCATTTGGGTAAGCATATGAGCAAGATAGCCGAGCATTTGGGTAAGCATATGAGCAAGATAGCCGAGCATTTTTGGGTAAGCATATGAGCAAGATAGCCGAGCATTTGGGTTAGCATATGAGCAAGGTAGCCGAGCATTTGGGTAAGCATATGAGCAAGATAGCCGAGCATCTGGGTAAGCATATGAGCAAGATAGCCGAGCATTTGGGTAAGGATATGAGCGAGATAGCCGAGCATTTGGGTAAGCATATGAGCAAGATAGCCGAGCATTTGGGTAAGCATATGAGCAAGATAGCCGAGCATTTGGGTAAGCATATGAGCATGATAGCCGAGTATTTGGGTAAGCATATGAGCAAGAGATAAAGATTATGTTTTCACATCCAATCGACGATTCAGCATGAATGCACCTCGAAAAGATGTGGGGGTTAATGTTACATTCAAGGCTGTTTCACTCATACGGTGACAGCCACTTTGGTTGGTGGAGGAAGCCGGATTATCCGGATAGAACCACCGCCCGTCGGCAAGTAACTGGAAAACTTTCACATGAAAAGAAATCGAAACACACGAAGCAAATCATTGTTTTCAACGAAATTGTGTATATAGCGAAATTATTTTCGCTGGCATCCATTCTCATCTGAAATCAGATATAAGAAGACCATCTGTATTTGAAGGTATGGATAGCTGCGGTGATAAGGAAGAAGGCGACGATAAACCGTGTGCAGATCCAGAAAAGATCAAAATGTACCTTTGGCATAAATACGTCCTGATGAAGGAAATGAAACACGGTATGTATTCACTCCCTTGGGACATACTCTTTGAACGAAAAGGTGACTTCCTACCAATCGCACAGGGTTGAAATACAAGCGTCTGGTCCGTCATTTATAATTCAGCTGTCGTCCATTAAAGAATGCGAAGATGCGATGAAACTAGGCACCGCATGAATGTCAAGATGCTTACATTTGGAGTGTCAAGATGTTATATTTGAAAATATCCGTTAGCGAAGCTGAACAAATCGTGCATGTCATTCTCCATTGAATAGAGTTCCAGTTGTAGTGGAAAATGCACAGAGCTCCAACTCGTGGTGCTGTTGATAACTAACGAAGCCATCCCCGATTGACCTTCCATAGTTTTTGTCTTATTTCTATTTCTGAAGGTGATAAAGGAGATACAAAGGAAATGGAACAAAAGGAAGAGGGAAATATGGAGGACATGAAGAAACAATTTAAGGAGATGATGTTCTTCAAATCTATAATGTCCATGATGGAAAAGAAAAAGGGTGAGTGGGCACATGCAATTTCATTGTTCTTGCGTGAAAGGATCAACATTCAACATTCAAAATACACTTATGTATTCCAACTAAACGCACTAGACTGTTATTTTATTTATTTAATATATTTATCTGAAATCATATTGTCGTGTATATGATAGCCGAAACATTCTAAGGCCAAAAATAACTATGTTTTCGTGCGAAGACCCACGAAAGCTGTACGGTTGGCGACGCGTCAGTTTTCTATTAGAGTTGACAAATTATTTTAACATTCAACAACCTCTTAGAGCAATTAGCTATTCATGAAATATTAAAGGTTGATGATATCCACAAGACATGATTATGTTCTATACATATAATCCTAATCCTAATCACTGACAGCATTATGTATCCAAATGAATTTCCAAATAGTTTTCTAGTGTTTCAAGACCCTGAGGTTGGTGATTTTGTGGAAATCATAATTTTACATTATCGTTCGATTTTCTTCATTTCAGAAAACGAAACAACGAAAAAAGATGAACATTTCCCGCTCCTTGCTCATTTCTTGAAAAGTAAGTCTCGGTTGTAAAACGAATATCGGATACGTTCATAAAGTTGGACCGCGGTTCGCAGTTCTTTATTCGAGGGCACCAACAATTATTTCTTCAGATATGAAAATCTGTAATTTTTTTATTATGAGTACTTTGAACTCCAAACTCTGCATAGCAAGAGAGAATGTTATGCTCTATATCTTTGCATATTCATATCCCAAATCTGACGCAAGGGGGCGCTGCTAGGGGCGCGGCTATGAGTCGCTGAATGACGAACTGCGAACCGCGGTCTAACTTTATGAACGTCTACCGGATCCATCTCTCTGTACATCTTAAAACGAGGTCTGCAGTTTCCCCGAGAAACATATTTATTTCTATGCTACGTTAAATAAATATTTCTTCAATTCTACACAAAAATTGTGTTCCATATAGAGAAAAGATCCAAATACTATTCTGTAAACGTTTACAGCTAAATGAGAGATTAACTGTACAGACCTTTTGGTCTTTGATATGTTGGCATTTGTGGGAAGTTGATGCTGGGTCGACATCGGGCCTTACAGACTAGTCTTTTGTGTTAAATACCGTCATTTTCATCTGTCGACGATACAGCTCACCAATCCCCAGTGTACGAGTTGTCACAGCGAAACAGCTCACCAATTACCAATATACGAGTTGTCAGAGCATTTCTATCATAGCTCTCTAGATTTGTATCTAATACCGCTTATGCTGGTGATAGGGGTCGTGTGGTCATATCATCCAAGTTGCCACATGAACAGGTAAAATAAAAGCGTACCTGAGATACAACACATATCACGAATCGTTAGATTATTGGTATGTGCTTTAGAATAGGTTAACCGGAAGACTATACTGTGAGGTCATGTGACTCGGTCAGTATGTCGGCACCTCTTCCCACTTCCCTTATATGTGTTGTAATTATAGTGCGGGGATTTGTGATATATGTCATAAAGTATTCGATCAGCATGATATTTCCATGTAATGCCAAAGCACTGGATATTGAACACATATTGCAAGTATTAGAATAGTCTTAGCGAAAAGCATTTCGTAGATCAATTTGTTGACATATCTATTCATGTCATCATCAGGAATGGTATTTCACAAAATGCTTTTCGCTAACATTTTCGGAGTCACCCTCTTCCTGTATTATGCCAAGTTAATCAGTGGATCTCAACGCTTTTGGATTAATCTTGGTTAAAGGTGTCATATTTGGGATATATTAATAATCATTTAATGAAATATATACCTAAAACCTAATTCCAAGGGTAGTATATGAAGCGCATCTGGGCGTGCATTGACCTCAAAATTAAGTGACGTCACAGAGGACATATGCAAATTGTTGAGGTCAATGCGCGTTCAGATGCGCTTTATATACTACTTCCAAGGCCTGTTTACACTGGTTCACGTCTATTTTAATTGTGGGAAATCAAAGTACAAAAGTTGGAAATCTCCTCTCTATGGAACATAGTTTTGTACGCAGAATGGAAGAAATTAATATTTTGCCGTATACAGGTAACAGCCAGAGAGAATTTTGTCGGATTAAATCCACGAATTAATTCCTTCATTTTCATTTTGGATAATATGGTAAATAGAATTGTTGTCATTAACAAGATAAATGATTGAAAATATTATAAATTGCAGGTTTTCTGCTGCCAATTCATCTTCATTTATCCATTTTGGCTCTTGCTAATGTCAACTAGTACACCAAATACACCAACTTCTTTTTACTGAAATATTTCATTTATATCTAAGATGTAATTGGAAACTTGACCATCTCACGCAGTGAGTATACTTGTATATATATTGTTTTACAAATTATTAAAATATGTGTATTACAAATTTTCAATTATTTCAGACAATCCGGATTGGAAAAAGTTCTGCGAAGATTGGTAGATATGGTGAAGCCATGATGAGTTATAAAGACGTTAATGGGCAATTTATGACATAATAAATGAGCAATTGATGACATAATGTTATACTTATAAAGATGTAATCGAACCACGTGATCAAGGGCCAGCACATGACTAGAATTGTTCTGGTAAAATTTTTGATACCGGTGTGACGGAAACTGTGGCCCGATGCATTCAGTGTCCGGGGGACACTCGCGTCTAGACGTAAGTGTCCCAAGATACTAAGATCTGGATTTAATTGTCCGTTGGGCATTCAGGTCTGGATTTGGATGCCCTGGGACTCTGGCTTCCAGAAGACGAACGTCCTAACCTGGAGCCCAGTGTCCGCCTCGGTTATCACTTCCGATTTTCCATCCATTTCAAACTTGAACATGTTTACCAGAGAGTAGTATAGAAAGGGAGTTACGGCGTTATTGACCTACGTACGACAGGTGGCGCCAACAGATCATTTCCGTCTGACCTTTGTGAAGTCACTTCCGGTTCCGGTCATGTGACATAAAGTGACCTTTAACCCTGCGCATGATTTCCACTATTCTGCGCATTTCCACTATTGTGCACTTCCGATCACGTGACCGGAACCGGGAGTGACCTCACAAAGGTCAGTCGAAAGTGACCTGTTGACGTCACCAGTTGTAAGTAGGTCAACAACGCCCTAACACCCCCCCCCCGCCTCTCTGTCTCTCCCTCCTACCCAGAAGGTGAGGACGAAAATGAATTGAAAAAACAAGATAATTTTAACAGAAAATCTTGAAATTTATGCTAAGAAATAGCCAGGCAAGACTGCATCACACCTACGGGCTTTTCCTCGTGCTTGTGCGCCTCTTTGCTTGTCCAGTGGGAGCTTGTTCACTACAAAGAAGAATACAACATATTGACGAGCATACGTTACAACAAGTCAACACGAGAAATAACACGTTCTTCTGTTTCCACGAATGCAAGTCGCGATATGTAATTGTTCTATAAAGGTGTGGAAGCTGCCATTCAGTGGGGGTAATTAGGTCACTACTTGCATTTTTTTAACGGCATATTCCGTGGGTCAAATTTGCATGTTTTCTATATATCTTGGACTATTTTATGCAAACAATTCCTTGTTTAACCCAACCAGGCCTGAAAGAGGGACATTCGCACCCCTCCCCCCCCCAACTTTCTGCGCAATCTCCGGAACGACAAAAAATTGAGAGCTGACACTCCGTTAATTTGTAGTTTATCATATTGGGGTCATTTGGAGCCTATTTGCATAACCTCCAGAGCAGAGAATCACGGGTAAAATCAAGGGTAATTTATCATGCATGTTTTTTGGAAAAATTCCATGAATAAAATATTCGCAAAATTTGATAAAAAAATCGACCAAGAAACGTATTTTTTGAAAATAACGTCACTGTGACGTCATCAAAGCGGTCATCTGGGATTTCTTTTTACATTTTATTGTACAGGTTGACGGAAAGATATAGTGTGGTAAGTTTCAGTCCCTTTACCTCAAGGGATAAGAAAAATATTTAGGGTAGGGGGGAGGGGCAAATTCGCCCTCCCCCAGGCCTGGACAGGTCCTAAACATCCCAGGTCAAATAAGGTTAACACAGAATTTCTTCAGATTTCTCGCATTCTTAATAACGGCGGAAACCTTTAAACCGCGAAGTAAAGCTAGCAATCGCAGTGTAAATGTTACTCCGCGGTTTAAAGGTTTACTCATTCATTCATTTATTCACCAAGATACATTTATTGTACAATTTATAGTTGTAAAATGCATTTGGCTGGAATAAAACCCCACAGGGTTTCTTCGATCCCTGTAGTAAACAATTAGATTATATATACGAATATAAGTTAAAGAAGCTGGGGAATATGATATGAATGTAAGCGGTGAGAACATTATATAAATAAAAACAAACACGTATCCTCGGACAATCAGCAAACTCGACGGTTTAAATATTTACTCTGCGGTTTAAACGGTGTAAACGTTTCCAAGAGTTTTGTTTGGTTCTCGTTGGAAAAAAAAACGATAAAGACATTTATGACGACGTTACTAGAAATGACAAAAATGTAAAGAAAACATGTGATCAACTAAAATCTGTTTGTAGAAAATAGGCGAAAATCAAGAATATCCCCAATAAATGCAGAAAATGTAATAAAAAAATGTAAAACAAAATATTGATGTCCCCTATTGGTCACCCTTATTCAGTCTTGGATGGAATAGGCAAATATGCCCGGTGTTTGTCACGAATACACCATTAGTTTGCGAGCGCCTTAGGTTGAACTACCGGTAATGTATACATATTAACCATATATGAATTCTACAAAATATATTAATTGTGGGTCAGAAGGACTCGCATTTCTATGTAAATGGGTTATACCAAAAAAGAATAGTATCTCGCTCAAACAATCAAAGATAAAACTCATAATAAATATTTTCAATTTCAATGATCAAAGCAACTGATTTTTAACGTATGGAACGTTTCTCTTGCTGAAGTTTCCCGGCTTCGTACTTGTCTATATTGTTGGCCAAATATCGCAGACTATTGGCAGGAGCTAAGGATGACACGGGTCCGATTGTGGACAGGTATATGTGGATGTCAGCTTTTATACACACCTCTTCAGGTACACAGAGAAAAAATATTAAAAATTTAAGGAATATTCCACGACTGTTACACTGGCGGAATATGCCTCAACATAACTAAGGAATATTCCTTACCATGTCAAGGAATTTCCTTAAAAACTGATAAAAACTTTCCATTCACCTGGGTGAAAAGGTTTTCACCTGGGTGGAAACCTTTTCACCGGGGTTAGAAGATTTTCACCTGGGTGAAAACAGGATTTCACTTGGGTTAAAATAGGTTTCCACCAGGGTGATAACGTTTGCGCCTAGGCGAAAACCTTTTCACCCCGGTGAAAAACTTTTCACCTTGGTGAACACGTTTGCACCTGGGTGGAAACTTAGGAGGAGTGAAAGAACCCACCCCGGCCCACCCAAAGTGAAAAAAATATATATACAAAACTAAAATTAATAGCATGTCGTATATGGGCCACCGTAAAGATGTATATTGACTTACATACATAAAATTATTTGTTTTTAAAAAATATGTACATATTTAACAAAGATGCGACGGTATAACTTTACAAGACGTACTAAAGCTGTACATGAGAAATGCAGAAAATCAAACATTTTCAACTGATCCCGACTAGGATCGAACCCACAATCGAATACCTTCTGCTGTACTGTCCACCGTCTATGCCTTTACCCACTGCACCACCGATTTGCTGGCCGAACCTCTGTTCAGGATTTCTAGTCTTGACTATATCCTTAGTTTCATATATAGGTCAACCGGACTCTGAGGACTTCCATAGCTGTGGAAGCGCCCATAGTCCGCCAGATGCCATGATCCGGGCCCTATATATGAGAAGGGACATTCCTGTCTAGATTTCAGTGACCCGGACACCAACGATACCAGGACCCTGGTTTCTACTGATAGGGGGACAACTGTTTCCGAGTGAGGACTTTCGTATCTGGATCTGGGTGCCCGAAGGGCACCCAGATCCAGATACCATGGTCCCTGGACCCTCATATCTGGCGGACCACGGTTGCTTCCACACCGGGACCGGTCTTGAAAAATTTGCAATATCTCACAATTGTCTTACAATAGAGATACGAAAGTTTATGTGTGGACTGGAGTAAGTCTCTTGACTCGTATGGCTGTTTCCTTCGAAATATCACTGCGAAAAAATAATTTCAAAATTTTCAGTATTTAGGTTCACCTTATCTAACTTTTGGAAATTAAAACCTTCAAATACCTCTTTGAATAAAAAATGTGAAGGCTTTTGGTCTCCAGGTAGTAAATGCCTTCCCCCCCAAGAAATGTTTCACGTAAACAAAAATTTTTTTTTACAAGGTATGAATAATTCCCGCGTTATGTCTCGAACTGGATACTATTAACGTAACTGCTTAATGGGCATTTTGAAGATCTCATGTTTGTTTGTCAAAGTGTTATTTTGAAATTTCAATTTATAAAGTTGATATCATGCAGGTGCATCAACAATCGACAAAGTTGAAGTAAATTTTGAAATTATTTTCCATGTAATATTTTAATATTTGTATATGTACATTCAAGAGGACCTCAAACCAAACATGTTGCAACCGCAACACCCCTAAGTGTTGACCGTTAATGTCAGAATCAGACTATAGGTTTTCATTCTAGTCTGTATGATTAAGGTGGTTTCTGTCTTCAATGACGTGACGATTTAACGGTCCAGGAGTTATCTCCGCTTCGGTAGCTTTCGCAACGTCATATTTCGTCTTTCAATAATATTATACGTTATCAAGGGAGGTAATGACGGTACAGACCGTGTGAAACAATATGGGTTAAAGATAGTCGGAGCATGCTGTACAAAAAGGTGGCAGACTCTGAGGGCACGAGTTCGGATTCCACAAGATGATCACCAGTCCAGCAATACTATCTTTGCTCAGGCTACCAAGAAAGAGCATCCAGTTGGATTTGAATCAAAAAGAAAACTAGAACACCAACATTTGATTGACAATCATATTGTTGAAAAAGTTGCAAGTACTTCACCGGACCATTTTTTTTTTATTGGAAGCGGGGGGGCTGTGCTGTGCCCACTTTTCAAATTTATTTATTTGATTCAAGCTCGGCTAAATAAAATATTTCTACAGAAAGGAGGATTTAATGTCAGTTTTACATTCCCCAGGCTTCCCCACTGAAGACATTGTCCATGTATACGCCCTTATTTCATCGTCATGCATGTTGTGCAATGGAAAAATTTCTTCTTGATTATGGCCTATACGATGATATGGGCAGGTATGCAAATCACTAAGAGCTCATTCGTTCTGGGATAGGTCACTCGACAAATATTTGAGGCGGGAACCATTAATCAAACAAATATAAAAATACATAAAATACATGTACTACGTTATTACTTATTACTTCATTTTTTGTATTAAGACTTGTTCAGAGCTTTAGTGTAAAACTGACTTTTTATGAGAGAATAAAATATTACTTTCCATAAGATGTACACTGGTTTTTATTTGATCACTTCACCACATGCCTTATCTTCACGAGTCAAAGGGAGCTTACTTTTGTAGTAATCGCGGTAATGCGTGAGAAGCATGCGCTAACCCCACAGTTTGGCAAATTTAGTTTTAGACTATTCCAGAACACGGTAAACAATGTCCGATATCTTGACGTGTTTGGGCGTGCTAAGCACACGGTACCATATGAAAAATGACGCTTTGGTCCTAACCGATGTGCGTTATCAATTCAAATGACACCAAAAGCAAACTGGAGTAACGTAATAAATATATTTCTTGCGACAAGTCAGCCATTCGGCAAATACGTCTTGGTCCTGTCTCACTTAATGGGATTTTTTTTTAATATTCGAGGTGGAATACTATCGGCCTAGAAAGCGGGCGAGTAGTTTTTGACAAAACCGTTACTTAATTCTCGAGTCGGCAAAGAATCGGGTTTGTTGTTATTTTATTTATTTATTCCTCAGTAGAATATAACCGGAAGTTCAAGAGATACATGTTTAACACATGTGCTTGCCTTGAGAGCGCGTTAATCGTACCAATAATGTTTTATGAGTATATTTATGATATCGTGTTGAAATACCACTGAAGAACCACTGATGATTTCCCAACAATGGAGAAGAAAATATCACTGCTGAAGATGCCAACTAATAGCGAAATATACAGAATGAAATTGTCATACCTTCTCGAAGTTGCTTTTCTTCTCTTAGTTATTTGTGTTGAAATACACTGTATGGGTTATTTCTTTATGAATCCACCTATACAGGGTGTATCAAAAAAAACGGAGTCCTAGTACGATGACATATTTTTCAATGAGCAAAGGAGAAATCTATTTTTTTTGTTGATTTGTCATCAAGACCGACCCTTTGGGACTGACCAGCTGAACAATTCAATGATCTGTGATCAAGCATGTTAGAACAATAGCTATTCTTCAATTATGAGTGAAATGTGACTTGCGCCAAATTTGGTTTACATCATTCGTCTGCCCTTGAAAGAAAAGAAATACGGTGTACAAATGAAATGTCTTTTATCCACTCTGAATTCATTGACATTTTGAAAACAAAACGGTGTACAATTAAAATGTCTGTTAACTGTTACCTAAAGTCCAGGGTGTACATCACGCCTCCAGCAGATCTCAATGACCTGGAACAGCGCATCATAACAGAAGTTGACAACCTGAGGCAGAACCAGGCACTTATCAGACGGGACGTGGCGGCAATGAATGAACGCGCGCGTACCTGCATCCAGAGAAATGGAGGACACGTTGAAGATTGAGATTCAATTGTCTGTTAAAAAGACATTTGAATTGTACACCTTTTTGTTAAATTCAGAGTTAAAAGACATTTTAATTGTACACCGTTTTGTTTTCAAAATGTCAATGAATTCAGAGTGGATAAAAGACATTTCATTTGTACACCGTATTTCTTTTCTTTCAAGGGCAGACGAATGATGTAAACCAAATTTGGCGCAAGTCACATTTCGCTCATAATTGAAGAATAGCTATTGTTCTAACATGCTTGATCACAGATCATTGAATTGTTCAGCTGGTCAGTCCCAAAGGGTCGGTCTTGATGACAAATCAACAAAAAAAATAGATTTCTCCTTTGCTCAATGAAAAATATGTCATCGTACTAGGACTCCGTTTTTTTTGATACACCCTGTAGTATTGGATGATATACCAGATTGTTGTCCAGATCACAATTAATGATAGGAAATAGGATACTTAGGGAACCTAATTATATTTTCGATGATATATTACAATACACCATTACTATTGAGTATGTGATCAGAGCCAATAAGAATCGCTGGTTCTGGGAGGCTGGTCCAGCTAGTCGGTCGCGGTCCCATTTGTTTGAGTTAAACCCTGTTCGTGTATGATCCGTCATTCCCACACTCACTCACAAGAAAGCAATCTCTTACCCGACAGTGCATTCCGTTTCAAATTGTGCAAGTCATTGAGTATTTAGAAAACACAAACACATTTGTGACCCCACGATCAGCTACTATATCTATGGTCATCGCTGACCGGTTCAGTTGCTAATACATGTAGGTGTCAGCCGGTAAGCTAAACAGGCAGGTTACACTGTGAACAAGCTGTGGTGACAAAGTGCCAAAAAATCACCAGTAACCTGGTCCCTTTTCCTACTGATCTTGTTTCGACGCAATCGATGATTTCAAGAAAATGTCACCACTAGCGGTATTGTGCGTTCCGTTTTGGCACTAACCCATACTGCTGATTTTCCTTAATGTCACCAGTGTTATCGTTCCCTTAAACTGATTATACTGGTGACGTTTGTAAAAATCAGCGTTTAGATACCCCAAATGTGTTTCCGCTAGTGGTGACAAATAAAGAAATGACCGATTATATCTGGGCGGTTGATCTTTGATGTCAAGGCCCGAGGCAGTGGTAGAGATTAATGTTCGTGAGGCAGGATGGGTGTGTCTCTTATCCGTATTATCGGTGACGCGCAGACGACAGCGGGGTTTAACTATCCATATCTGCTGCTAATCACCAAATATGAGTGGAAATCAGCAAGAAGGGTTCGTAAGTACAGATACGGTCTGGATTGTATCTCATTTGCTGAGTAAAGCTGTGCTAAGACGAAATTATTTCATTTAACTTGAAATAGCAGCGCAAACCGGAGGTGGAGTACGGCATGGCCTACTGAATATTTACGACGTTTATAAATTGGCGGAGGGGGAAGAGATTCTTTCTGCCCAGTGGCAAAAGTAGGAGAATTAGAGAGGGGTGAGGAGGCGAGGTGGGAAGGGGTGACGGGGACGCGTTTCATTGTAGCCCATTATACCATCCAATCATGCTGAATTTATTTTATCAAGCATACGTTAAATTTATCTTTAGCCAATTTTCAAAATTCTAGGCCGGTACATACTCTTCAGATTTTGCTTTTCCAAGCGTAGTCGTTGTTTGATGTCTTTCAGTGATTCGGCGTCTATAACTATCAAGAACACACACACGCACAGTTACAACAAAAAATGGCTGAAGTGGGTTTGTCACAATAATGTTGGTTTGGAGGTATTAATATTATGAGAGTCCTTTCCGTATTTAGAAAAAAAGTTCATTGCCATATATTACACCACCTTTCGCCCACTGCACTCCGCCACTGGTTTTCGTTAAATTTGTAATAATTACTATATAATGAACGGACCACGTATTCTCATTGAAACGGCCATTCGACGAGTCACGTGATGACCGAACAATTATTTTGTTTTTCATATCGCCTCACAATCACATCGGTGATACATCATTGTTGGGTACCAGGTACAAACATTTTTAATTTTCTTGATCGTCTTAATGCACATTTCGATAAATTTCGTAATTTTGTTGATTATACATTGAGGAAGAGGTGTTCCAAATTTCGTTGAAACAGACGGCTCCTATAATATTATTTTCATTTTTCTTGTGTAATTTCGTACATGAACGACAGCCCCCCCCCCCGATCACGCCTAATCGACACACAGCCACTCTGTTTCGTTCTGTTTTACCTGGATCTTCAAAAAATTATTGCGCATATATTAAGCAATGTGTCTGCCAAATTTTGTTGAAATAGACGGTTATCGTGAATTGTTATTTTAAGTCCCGGTATTAAACAAGACAAATCACCCCATATACCACCTCATCTTTTCAACCACAGAGGCAATTATGGTAGAGAATATATTGCTTGGTTGTATGGTTGTTATCTCACAACTAAACCGACATTTGATGTACAAGTACATACATATTTCATATACACACTATCTACGCCTCATTTCTGTTCATATTTTCTATGGCGTCTTACTCACTGTCAGTTTGTAGCACTGTGTGTTTGTAGCGTACAAAACCTGAATCATGTTCATGGTTATTTATCCTGGACTGTGACAATCTATCACAAACACATGAATTATATTCCCATGAATAACTCTGAGTGTCATTGCTTCTTGTGGGCAGGATGTAATTGCATAGTTTTGGGGAGAATCCTTGTCGACGCCATTATAAAAGTACTGAAAATAACTTTGTTTCCTTTCAACCACACGAATGTGATGATTTGTGGAGTTGAGAGTTGCAATCAGTGGTATTCCACTCCTTCCGTATCAGCTCACATCGGTACATATTTTGAAGGCAGATGTACATTGATCAATCCTCACACCCTTATCTTCAGATCTACCAGTCAACTTGTATCTCGAATATTGACAAGTTCCCAGTTTGTTTACTTTACATTCATTTCAAACTGCCACGTTCATCGTGTTACGATACAGCGTAATCGGAGCATTGGCATGTAATTTTTGTTCAGTCTACTGTGTTCTCAAAGGAGTACATGTAGTGCAACTACTTGGATCTCTTACTTGCCAATTCAGACCGAAATAACATGGATAGAATGGACATTTCCCCACTTAGACACTTCGAATTGAACCCATAGAAAAATAAGAATAGTTATGCCTTTCAGTGTTATATTTCAGATAATGTTTAGCGAACATATAGTGGACACGAATATAGCACAATATTCATGTACGACATTTGGTATTTCTTTTGAACAGTATAACAGGTGCGTTTAATATCATTGGTATATAGTACAGACAGGCTCTTCTTTGTTTCCCCAATAAGTGAAGGTGGACAGTTATTGTATTCTGTAAGTTTTCCGTGCTTCAATGAGAAATAATAGGCCATTCGTGTGTGTGTGATTTTTTTATTGTAAATGACATTTTTATATTCTGGGTTAAAGATGGAGCGAGCAACTGTCCAATGGGGAATTCTCCGAGTGGAAAATGTCCGTACCCATATAAGCCCTTATACAATAGTGAGTGATAGCTTTATGTGACTTTCATTGCGTCTGAGTAATATTAACAGATTGAAAAGGTATATTCACGAAAAAAAAAACAGGAAGGGGGCTGAATTACCACTCAAAATATTTATATTATGGATCATTGATAAGCTATGATCGGAATAGTGCTTACACGCATTTGTGAAACTAAGCGCATACGTTCAAAATAATAGAGCGCTAAAAATGGCACCGGAAAGCTGAGATTTGATCATTTTCATCAATTGTTTTGAATCGCCTGATACTAATAGTCAAATCTGCCCGATTCCAATATATACAGGGATGATCAAAATGTGCTGCTGGTTGTGTAGGCCAACTTGGATCTTTCTAACAACTGGATCACTTGTTTTGACAGCAAACGCTCGTTTACGAGTAAGCATATGTGTGAAAAACACAAACTGTGGCTACTAAAGTATTCGTCCTCTAGCAAATAACTCCGCATGTACGTTTGGTTCGTATTGATGGAAACTATTATCGGTCTGTTGATTAAAAAATCTGCTAATACTTGAAAACTGATATGTCACGCAGTTGACTATCAATAGAAAGTGGCAGGTATACCAAGCATCCCAGATGTGACAGACTTTGTACAACTTGTCAGGTAATTGGAGATGAAAAACACTTCCTATTGTGCTGTACTGCTCTTAATGCACATCGAGATATATTGTTGAAGAATATTGAGTCTGTTACATCCGATATATCAAACGATGGTCTTTTTTATAAAACTGTTAAGTTGTTCAGACCATGGAGGTATAAATCGGAAGGAGACTGTTCCACAAGCCAGGACTGACTGGCAGGCCCTCTGAGCTCTTGTGTTTTGAAAAGCCGTCCAGCTGGGCGGCGTGTCTTTCATGTTCAATGTACGCTGCCGCTCTCTGATCCTGCGATTCCTTTCTGTTAAATTAGAAATGGCCGGAAGTGAGGTGTCATCGTGCGCAGTCTCCACAAATTGAAATCACCAAGTGAAAATTATGCGCATATGTCATGTTTATTTATTTCAAATAATTTCCCTTATCACAATATTTGAGTCATGGCAGTATGTCTTGTTGTAGCCAAGTTGACATGGCTTCGTTAGTACGAACGAACGAAGCCATGTCAACTTGGCTAGTCTTATTGGTGCTGAGCTGCGGGACAGGCTGTCATTTCTCTATCTATATTGTATTTTCTCCTTTTATGCTAACTTCCTCATTTCCAGACATGACCCAAAAATGTGAGCGAGTAGCTATTACTATAGGGAATCGGAAAATCTATGGTTCTTACAGGAGGCTTATCCCGTTCGTGTAAAATAAGCGACTGAAAATATACATATTTCTCCATTTGAAATACATGGTGACTTCTTCCAAACTATGAAAATTGCACAGTTTTAATGACAAAATAACCCACTTTCCGCATTTCAAATCGGGAAAAAGTTATGTTAATGTTAAAGGTCGTAAACAGATCTATATCCTGCTGTTTAGCATTTCCGGGAGGCTTTAACTCAATTTGAATAAAATAGGATTTGGTAAGCATTACTTTGGCATTTTTTCTGTATTTGATGCTTCAAAAAAGCTATTAAGTAATGACCTGGCGTCCGTTTGTGTATACCCCCGTGGGAGCTGATTGCTCGGTGAGTAATCCGCGAATACACAATTGGCAGTGCGATCGTTTAACGGTCACTTTTGAGATTGACAGGCCCATTGAATGTTATTGTTTTGCCGTTAGAATATTGCGATTGCAAGTATTTATAATCAAGAAAAAGATATTGCTCAAGTCAGGACAAATTATTGTAAATACCACGAAAAATATATACATGCGGTGTTCCTCACAAGGGGAAAAGAACACTTTTTCACGGGGCTATGTAGGCCCGTAGGGACTAATGGTCCTGTATTTTAGTCAGGAAAAACTTCAGCACAGTTGGTACCGTTGCCAGGGTGACTGGTCGTTTATTCAACTGCTTTAGGCTTGAGAGGAAGAGCAGAAGAAAAAAGTCCGCAAGTTATTCAGCTACTGCAGACAGTTTGGTCAACTATTTTGGCTAGATTTTGTGTCACCTGGTCTATATTAGTGAAGTTAAATATTTTCTGCTATTCTTATATATGCAATTACTTGGTGTTAATGCTAAAGCTGTAAACTTAGCAGTTTTAGGTGAGTTGGGTAGAGTACCTCTGAAACTTTATGCAATCTTAAATAGTATCTCATATTATATGCATATTCTGTCTGCTGATACAGAATCACTTGTATACAAGGCATATCTGGAACAAGTAAAGGACAGTAGATCACTAGGAAAAGATAACTGGGTATCCTGTATGAAACAAATCTTATTAGAAACCAAAAGTTTGCATATTTGGGAAAATCAGAAATGTAGATCTCCCAAATCCACTCTAAAGTTTATTAAGGAGCTACTCCTTGAGAAATATGCTAAGATCTGGTAGGATCAGATCTCTAAATTTAGCAAAATGAGACCTTACTGCTTATTCAAAACGCACTTCTCACCAGCTGAGACTATTCTATCTATCCCAAATAGGAAATATCGTGCTTCAATGTTTAAATTTAGAATTGGTGCACACAGCCTCGAAATTAACAGAGTACGATATCAAGGAATTCCTGCCGAAATGCGTATTTGTCGCTCTTGTCAGGAAGTAGATGATGAAATACATTTCCTCCTTGCTTGTTCCAAATATAAAAAAGAAAGGGAAAGTATGTTAAATGTCGTCAGGAACTTTTTCTGCCATAGTCTTTTTAGACCTTGCGAATATACCCTAAAACTACTTATGACCTGTGCTGGTTGTCATTAATGCTGTTGGTAGATTTATATATGAATGCATGCCCTGTGTCACAAAGTAGTAATTCTGGGTGCTGTCAGTAAGGTATGGATCCTTATAATATTTATGCACGAACCACCCCTGCCACTTTATGCCATTATACGCCATATCAATCTGATAACGTTCTGTTGAACCTGAGCATACTGCTCTGTCTTATGTCATATGTGTACATGTGTGTGTTTTTATTGTATCTTTATATGTCGTGCCTTTAGCCTTCGGGCATAAGTGAGCAATAAAGTTTATTCTATATGTTCAGATGTAATTTTCACATAGATTTCCTGCTTTAGAGCATGAATACAGAGGTTGACTCAGAGTGTTTTCCCGAGAGGATGTCATAAATCGCTGGTTGATAAAAACTTTATTTAGAACACTTAACATATACAGAAGAAAATAGTTTAAGGCAGACTTATCATATGTTTGCCATGTTGGAAAGAAATTCTAATTTTCTGGGTTTCCATTCTTGCAGAAATTGTATACAGGCTATGTTATTTAGGGCTAGCACACAAACATTCTCTCCACTACACCCTCTATACCATTCAGAAAATAAGACACATGCATGACCTGGGTCAATGGCTTGATTTACTTAGCTGATAGGGTCAATTGATAGGGTCAAAGTTTGAGTCATTATGTTTAGACAGCAGTAAGCTATATAACAAGTCTGCATACAACCATTGTAAGAATTTATAACCTTCCAAACTTAACTATAGGGGTGTACTGGCAAGTGGAGATACCGGCACATGTAAATAATATGCCATATGAGGATTTTACATTGTATCTCAATATTCATCTTTTGTCATTCACTGCTGAAGGATATTCTTTCTATAATCAAAAGTAAAAATATTTTACAAATATTGGTAACATGCAGAGAAGACATTATTTATCATTTCACCAGGTTGGTTTCATAATAAATGTCTGTCCCATCAGTCACAAGTTATTTTTTTAAATATTTATATGGGTACAATTACACTATATGCACTATAAATCTTTAGTGAGAGAAATATGTGAGACTATAAATTGCATGGCTTTTCGCCATGGAACTGAACATCAAAGAGTTAGTGGAATTATTCCAAAAGCCTATTTTACATTTAAATAGCCCCGTTTCAGTGCCTAAGGCTCTAGTTTATATTTGAAGGCAGACTAGCGATATTTAACATCAGTTTAATGGATAAATATTAATGAATACCCAGCACGGTATCAATAACATAGTTTCCTTAATTCTTTGGAAACAGGAAATGTTAATTAACACATCGCTTGAGAATCTGCCCGAGTGAGATGTTATACCAAAAATATTCGTTATTTCTTTCGTACGTCTCATAACTTGGCGACGGAATTCTGAAAGCAATCTACACAAGATACAACGCAGTCTAACAGCGCAATTTTTACGTGTTTCCAAAGTAACTTGGAATAAAACTGTAAGTTGTAGTTTTTATTTATCATGCTTACCATCTGTCTTGAAATCGAAACAGTTTATTGAAACATTTTACAACAAGAATAACAAAAAATGAATTATAACCTCTAGTCTGCATACAAACTATTGCTATTAAGAAATAGTAGACCAGTTAAGCTTACAATCATTACTTCCATTAACTGATGATATGGTGTACCTATAAATACATAAAATGCAATTAATTGTATCATTCTTTTTATACATTTTAATAAAATTACAATTTTCAACTCTTCCACAGACAACCAGGATAATGAACCTGCACATTGAACAGCTGCGGAGACGCTGTCGCTTGTGTGCAGGAACCGACCTATTTACCAATATAACCTGACCGATAAACTGACGGACGAAATTGTACATAATCGCTTCTTCTTCTCTTCTATTTATATCTCCCTCCGCTCCCTCCTTGTTATTTATTTATTATTCATCTATTTCAAAATATAGCGCTTGTAAACATCTTGAATGAACTAAGAATTGACCGTGAAATTGAAAGTTGATGAGGTTCGAAACCCGTATGAGAAGGGGCCCTTAAACTACAATACTGATCAAACTTCAATCCATCTTACAGATATACAAGTCTTGGAATATGAATTACTTATCTGATATCGGTAAGCTTTAGAATTTAATTTGTTTCAGTTATCATGATTATTGCACACAATCTTCTTGGTATACATGACAAAGAGATTATTATAAGGTTAAGGTTTTTATATTGCATTATATCCCATGATATGCATTTGTAAGCTGACAATCAGTCATCAAATAAAAAACATTTTTACGGACAAGTATTTCTTGCAAAAATCATTAACCGGGCACGTGTACGCTCCGTTACAAAATCTGGTTTTCTACTCCTGGAACTTCTCATGTTGATAAAAAATAATAAGTAATTCAAGTGATCGAAGTTTCTCAAAACTTCAAGAACTTCTTTTACACAAACTACGCCCGATGGTAATCAACGCAGCGGGAGGTTAATTGGCAATAGCCACTTCGAATACACAACGCTTAATAGGTCGACAGCAAGTCCATGGCACGCATGCGCGTGAAATCGACTACCCCCGAATCAACGGCGGACATGGTCGAGCCAGCTATAATCCCTCAGGTTAATCCGCTGTACGCTACTGTGTCGGTATCGTACCGTTGAACATTTTCATCACCCCAATCTGCGTCTCCTCCCGATTTATACGTCCATGTTCAGACAAAATAATTACCAAGAATGTAGCAAAATTTGTATTTGACTGCTTCAGTACTACAGATAATTGAATACTGCATAACATTACCATTGTGTAAATCTGTTTAACATATCATTATATATCCGTGCAAATAAGCAAGCAGTATCCGCCATCAAGTTTTTAATGGGGTATTATGAGTACCCTATCTATTATTTTATTGTGTATATTATGTTATATCTGTATATTTTGTATGTATATATGCGTGTACATGTATGTATGTATCTATGCGTTTTTGCCCTTTTCTGGGGCACAATTCATGCAATAAACTATCTATCTATCTATCTATCTATCTATCTATAGCAATGCATTAATCATTAATCATGCCAGTTAACATGGGTGTATCGTTGTTTGGAACATCCGTCCAGGAGGGACGTAGGCCTTTTACATGCTGTTTGAAGCAGAAATATCATTTACATTATATTTTAGCTTGTACTAGCAGGAAATTTGTATATTTAGTGCGTGAAGTCACAGCCTACTCTTGGAGGTAACGATGACATCCGAAGGGGATGGAACGGGGAGGAAAATCTCCGACACATCCCCTACCAGTTTTAAACCTGGCCGTGTCATAATCATGTGGGATTTCCGACTCCAGGTTGCAATGTCCAGAACGTTTAATAGTGTAAAAACAGTCTATGGCGTCAGTGCAACAATGCTGTTTTAGCAATTATATCTGCCAGCACGCTAGATACACATCATAATTACAACAAAATATAAACAGAAGTTAACCCACAGACGTGTGAGTAGGAAATAATTTCGCGTCTTGGCAACATCAACACGAATACGCTTGCTTTCGCTCATACTACAAGAATACCCTAGTTATGTATTCTAATTTACAGTATATACCAGATGAGAATCTGGATATGTTCGATCCCATCTCAATGGGTGATCCGGGGGAAGGAGGCGTCGGTTCCCAATGAACAGCGTTGTTTTATTCCAACCAACCAACCGATAAACATCTCACGATTGGGCCGTCCAACAATATGCCCTAGTTCACTGTTCTTCTCTGACAGCCCGCTAACTTTAGTTTGATACAGTCAACTCATAATATTGTATTAGATACGGTGACGTCACAGGGATATTTTTCTCCCACAGGAAGGTCTGTCGTACTACTGGATGGTGAAAACTTACACGGAGAAGTCAAAGGAAGTGCATGGGTTCATCATACGCACGTATATACACGTGATTTGCTTTGGTTGCACAAACACTATTGATCACGGTACCCAGACAGCCCTGTTTACCTTTCCGAGGACTGAGAAATTTACCCATAATCCGCAAAGATCAACATTGAACGGAATTTGAACTATCGACATATGTCGATACTCTGCATATGTGTGATCGACATGTAAACAATTATGGTCCTATTTAAACATATAAACAACTGTCGGACATACCGGGCGTCTTCCCGTCCAAAGGTAGATCTCGGACTAATATAAACCAGATGACGGTATTTCCATGTACCGTGTTTGTATGTCTTTTAGGGCATACTTGAAATATTCGTATGGTTGGCCATCCCTGCCAGAATTCGTCATTTAGAGGCTGCCTCTAAATAAGATATACCATGGTATAAAATGCCAAGCCTGCCATAATTCGTATTTAGAGGCTGCCTGTAATTATTTTGTACCATGGTATAAAATGCCGAGCCTGCCATAATTCCTATTTAGAGGATGCCTGTAAATCGCCAAGCCTGCCACAATTCGTATTTAGAGGCTGCCTGTAATTATTTTGTACCATGGTATAAAATGCCAGGCCTGCCATAATTCGTATTTAGAGGCTGCCTGTGAATAATATATACCATGGTATAAAATGCCAGGCCTGCCATAATTCGTATTTAGAGGATGCCTGTAATTATTTTGACCCCGGCGCGCGCGGTGTAAAGGTTTCCACCGTAACGCTAGGGGTCAAAGGTCAGTTCCGGTCACCTTTAGCGACGTACACCAATCAGAAGCGAGTATTTCAAATCCGTCACAGAGCTCTCGTCCAATCAGAAGCGAGTATTTTGACCCGGTGCATTATGGGACATATCCAAGGTGGCGGATCCAAAATGGCGGCTCCAAAATGGCGGCGTATGTCAGAGCAATAGCACAAAAGCAACATTGAACGACGTTAAAGCGTTAAGAAAGTGTGTTAAGGCGTTGAGACGGACGTTAAGGCGTTGAGACGGGCGTTAAGGCGTAACGACTGGCGTTGACGGGCGTCGCTGCATTTCGATGAATTGGTGTCAATTCCATGGAAATCAGAGCTTCTGAGCTAATTCACCAGGGCGTTGAAGCGTTAAGCTAAGCGTTGACGGACGTTACTGTCTATAAAAGCGAGCGTATTTCCAAAAACACGCACAATCGACGTTCAACCGACCTTCGCACGCCGGGGTCAAAGGTCAGTTCCGGTCACCTTTAGCGACGTACACCAATCAGAAGCGAGAATTTCAAATCCGTCACAGAGCTCTCGTCCAATCAGAAGCCAGTATTTTGACCCGGTGCATTATGGGACATATCCAAGATGGCGGTTCCAAAATGGCGGATCCAACATGGCGGCTCCAAAATGGCGGCGTATGTCAGAGCAATAGCATAAAAGCAACATTTGTTCGAATGCATCATTAAACGACGTTAAAGCGTTAAGAAAGTGTGTTAAGGCGTTGAGACGGGCGTTAAGGCGTTGAGACGGGCGTTAAGGCGTTGAGACGGGCGTTAAGGCGTTGAGATGGGCGTTAAGGCGTAACGACGGGCGTTGACGGGCGTCGCTGCATTTCGATGAATTGGTGTCAATTCCATGGAAATCATAGCTTCTGAGCTAATTCACCAGGGCGTTGAAGCGTTAAGCTAAGCGTTGACGGGCGTTACTGGCTATACAAGCGAGCGTATTTCCAAAACCACGCACAGTCGACGTTCAACCGTCAACATGACTTATACTTGCTCTGAGTGCGAACGCACGTTCACCAGACATTACGATATGATGCGACAACAGAAAACTATACATGGGATTGAAGACGCTGAGGAGTCCGTTGAGGCGGATGCTGATACAGAGACTGCTGAGAGTGTACCGACTGATACCAAAACAGAGATTGCTGAGATTCTATCTAGTGATGCGGGGAGCTTGACCTCAGATAGTCAGCATACGTCCGTGGAAAGTGAGGCAGAACCTACCTTCTGGGATCGTATTGTGACAGCAGCTATCAATACTTACGCTGCAGCGATTAAGGACGCCGGAGAGGATAATTTACAACAGACGTACACCCAAATGCGCCCCCGCATCAGGAAAACAGCCATGGCGATCTATGAACAGTATACCTTACTACCGCTTGAAATGAAAGGCGATCCCACGCACAGGTCCATCATGAAGACCGAACCCACCGAGGCCCGGGAAAATGCGATCAGAATGCGCAAACAACTGTTTCAGGACATGCTGCCCGAAAAATATCCAGGCCTGTCCGACGATGATTAGAATAAACGGTTCAGAGCGAACATGGTCGAAGATGGGACTTGCTGAAATGGCGACTTCTGATTGGACAAGAATACATCTAACGGACAGGAACGAATATGACATGCAAATGGTGGCCTCTGATTGGGCAAGAGTCTTTTTGAGTTGTAAGCATACCCAACGCGGCTCCCCCAGCGTGGGTATGCTGTAACATTGGGGAAAATAAACTACATGAAAAAACTTCTTGTTGCTGTTGTTCTCTCATTGTTGTTGTTGTTGTTGTTGTTGTTGTTGTTGTTGTTGTTGTTCTCTCTCCGGTCTATATCATGGCGTCAAGGCGTTATGTTAGAGCGTTAAGGCGTAACGACGGGCGTCGACGGGCGTCACTGCATTTCGAAGAATTAGTGACAATTCCATGGAATATCTCCGGTCTATATCATGGCGTCAAGACGTTATGTTAGAGCGTTAAGGCGTAACGACGGGCGTCGACGGGCGTCACTGCATTTCGAAGAATTAGTGACAATTCCATGGAATATCTAGAAAATCAGAAATTCTGAGCTATTTCACCAGGGCGTTGAAGCGTTAAGCTTGGCGTTGGCGGACGTTGCTATAAGTTCTATCAGCATAATGCATGAAACTGACTTTGGACACCGTATTAGCCAATCAGTGGCCTGGAATGGAGCCAAAGGTAACCCATCCATGTCCAGAAAACATTACCCGGGTGTACACGAACCCAGATGTAGGCGCGGACGTCAGCGAAAGCACACCGTGAGTACCCCAATTCGATTGGCTGATTGTTCGACCGCTGATTGGTTCACTTTCTCGACCGCTGATTGGCTCTTTCTCTCGACCGCTAATTGGTCCAAATGGAACTGCCCATCTTTCCCAGGTTAATCTAGAATCCCCTTTTTGTGCTCAAGCTCTGACTATATCGATGCCGCAACATGATGACGTCACCGATGACGTGACAGGTGACGTGAACAACCCTCAAATCGGAGTCTACAGCCCGAGAGCTACAAGATGACACATTCCAGGACGCTTTCGAACCGTGAATAGCCCATCTCGACCTCAAATACCTTCATGTACTGCCCCAAAATGGCCACTTTACTTACTACAACCAACTGCGCATGCGCAGATTAACGCGACTTGCACTTAAAACACACCATTCTGACTCTAACCCACACAAGCTTCACTTTAACACCTTCCTGACCCATTCGGACCCATAGCGGTCCATCTCTACCCCAAACACACACCCACATACCCCCAAAAATGCCTGATTTCTCTACTACGGCCAGACTGCGCATGCGCATATTGACGTGACATGAATTTAAAAACACGCCATTCTGACTCTACCCCACACAAGCTTCACACTGATACCTCACACGACCCACTCGAACCGTGAATAGCCCATCTCTAACCTAAACACACACCCACATACCCCCAAAATGCCTACTTTCTATACTACGGGCCAGGCTGCGCATGCGCAGACTATTGAACACGGACGAACCATTGGGGTAGTCAAGTGCTCCTCCAAGAGAGCTTCAAAACAAGACCTCACCCGACCCCATTGGGCCATTGGTGGCCCCCTAGACTCCAACACGTTCACTCCGTATGGCCCTATACACCCATAGCCATGCAGTATAGGCATATGGGCCTACCCAGGCCTCGGTGACTTTTTTCAAAAATTTCACCGATTCGCTCCGGGACACTTCCTATCATGTTCTAAATGACGAGACTAAGAAAACGAGATCCCACAACCCTACCGCAAATGTATAGAAGTACGTTTCCCAGGGGGACAAACATTGATCCTATACCCCCAGTATGGGACTATATATTTATATATATATATATGTCTATATGGGGCTATATCGTACATTTTCAAAAAATTCACCGAGTCGCTCCGGGACACTTCCTATCGTGTTCTAAATGACGAGACTAAGAAAACGAGACCCCACAACCCTACCGCAGATGTCGAGAAGTGGGTTTCCCAGGGGGACAAACATTGATCCTATTCCCCCAGTATGGGACTATATGGGTCTCGGTGACTTTTTTCAAAAATTTCACCGTTCCGCTCCGGGACACTTCCTATCATGTTTGTCTTGACGAGACTAACAAAACGAGACCCCACAACCTATACCGCAAATATCGAGAAGTACGTTTCCCAGGATGGTCATATACCCCCCATACCCCATATAGGCATTTTCCCATAATTCAGAATAATGTCCGTGTTCCGTATTTTTTCAGGAGATTTTTTACATACACCCACCTTGGAACTAGGGGGAGATAACTCTATTGATAGGCGAGCCCCGTTAAGCCCGGCGACCTATATACCCCCCTACCCCATATAGGTATTTTCCCGGATTTTACGATAAAGTCCGTGTTCCGTATTTTTTTTCAGGGAAAATTTTACATGCACCCACCCAGCCATCAAATACCCCTTCACATAGGCTTCACTTGGATATCTCATACAACTCCATCGGACCATTAGTAACTCCCCTAGCTCCCAAAACGTCTATTTCCATACACTTGGGCCACCGCGCATGCGCAGAATGCTGCTACTTCAACCCCACACCCATCCCATCAGATGCCCTTTCACGAATGCTTCACTTTGATACCTCACTCGACCCCATCGGTCCATTAGTGCCTCCCCTAGCTCCAAAACGTCTATTTAGGTATTCCCCGTAAACATTAAGACCCACAGAACGCCGCCATCTTGCACCCACACGTCGCCATCTTGCACCCACAGAACACGCCGCCATCTTGCACCCACACGCCGCCATCTTGCAGAGCCGCCATCTTGCACCCACACACCGCCATTTTGTTTGTTTACTTTTTGCGGAGACACACCGGACAATAGACGCTCGACCCTGGGGTCGCACTGATCCTAGACTCGTCATAATAAGATCGTACAACACCTATAGGGTATCTTTATTATTATTATATGTCTTAGAGGGCTGGTTGAGGGTAATGTGAGGGTTTTTTCTCCCCGTGACCTCCCCACCGCCCTAGGAAGTTGTGACGTCATAGTTACATCCGGGGAGAATGTGGCTTTAAATCAATGTTATATACTACTGACATATGTATCTGATCTCTTCCCGAGGCCTACAGCCTGTTGCAGTTCAATTTATACCTGGTTTAATTTGGGGGAATATTCAACATGCATCATATTATCACAGGAGGGACTACTATGTTACACTGATTTTAGGTTTGGCAACTTGGGGTTAAAATTACAAATGTGGTCCGGGTTTCATTGATAAAAAATAGATCCTTTGTTGTATGCATTGGAGAGAGTGCAAAAATATGAGCCGCAAAGCCAAGACGAGTCACGCGTCAAATGCGCCTGCCGCTGCTATCTGGGCACATTCATTCAGGACTAATTTCATTTATCTCGGGAATCCAGGATTGGACTTTTTCAATGTAAGTTTATCAGGGAAGACATCTACTGAGCCGCACGTAAAGAAGATGTATAGTATTCATGCAAAAATACACGTAACTTTGCCATGAAAAACATTCTGGATAATTATTGACACAGGATAATGATAAAATGATTAGATTAGATAACTAACCTCACCCTGATATAATAAATTCACAATGTATCATTGACTCGATGGGCTAAAATGAGACGAGGCAGCGTAACTTCCCCCAGTCATTCCCCTTCCCTCATACCCCATCTCATCACCCCACACCAATATGTTGAATTATGTCATTGGGAAGATATACCGCCGTTTATTTGAAAATGCCACGGTATGCAGGTATGCGTTGAATGGAACGTTCCTGTAATATCTCCATTATTAATACTTTCGACTCCTCATTAATTATGACATATACACTTATTCCATATCTGCCTGTATAACTGGGTGTGTGTTCGCGACATTTATAGACACCAAATTTGTTTGAGATATCAATCTACTACGATTCGATTTAGAATAAAAAAAACTTTGAACACTTAGCATAGAATTATGGTGAGTCTGAAGATGAAACTAAGATGTTTTAAGATGAAGTCCAATATAATACATTTAGAATGCCTTGAATATAAAGGGCCATACTGCACCCCACATCAAGTTTTCTCTCGTATTCAAAGTAACTTGAGCTGATCACATCCTGGAACACCTTTACTCGGCAAAACAGATCAGATCTACAACTTATCTGGACGTTTGGGCCCTTCATGCTGATTTCCGCTCATATTTGGTGATTAACAGTAGATATGGATAGTTAAACCTCGCTGTCGTCTGGGCGTTACCGATAATGCCGATAACAGACACACCCGTCCTGCTTCGCGAACATTTATCTCTGCCACTGCCTCGGGCCTTCACATCAAAGATCGACCGCCGAGATATAATCGGTGATTTCCTTATTTGTCACCACTAGCGGAAACATATTTGGGGCATCTAAACGCTGATTTTTACAATCGTCACCAGTATAATTAGTTTAAGGGAACGATAACACTGGTGACATTAAGGAAAATCAGCAGTATGGGTTAGTGCCAAAACGGAACGCACAATACCGCTAGTGGTGACGTTTTCTTGAAATCAGCGATTGCGTCGAAACAAGATCAGTAGGAAAAGGGACCAAGTTACTGGTGATTTTTTGGCACTTTGTCACCACAGCTTGTTCACAATTAGGTTCTCAGTTCCTTATTTCGAGTTTTCAAACCGGCAATCAGAATATGCAAGGCGGTAAATTTGAATATACCAAACCCTAAAGCTCCGATAGGTGGCGTACTACAGAATTATATCATAAACTGGTAAAATTCCGTACGAATTTTTTACGTTTATTTGCTTGATGAAGGCATCAGAAACATTTATGACAAGGCCATGGCAGCCATTTTCAAAGTTTTGACGCCTGCTATCCTTGAATTGATATATTTTCCGTGACTTTCCTCTGATTTTTCGTTGGGCACATGCAGCTGTGTATTATAGGGGTCGTGGGGTCCTGCCATTCAAGATTTTCTCATGAACTTCTGCAACAGAGGCGTGGCTACAATAAAAGCGTAGTTGGTATATAGATCATCACATGGATCACTCTTCGTTCTTGTGTGTGTTTTTTTTTATAAATATGCAGCCAGTATAGTTGCATATGGGGTCATAGGACTTGTCGCAACGTCGGCATCGTTTTCCACCACCCCTTTAATGTTGCGGTTAATTAGGTAGCAACTTTAATTGTTAAACTTTAATTTTGAAAGCATTCGTTATGGGGGATCGCGGGAGATTCAGTTCGTTGCCTCGCCGGTAGAAGACATCACAAAGTCCTGACCGTACGTTACATTGAATACTAAGATTCCGAACTGGCATGCAGAACCGTATATAGTGCAATTTATTGAGATCCTCTGGATGCATTTTGTTGAAATCTCGTAGTACCGTGCTCCTGAAATTCATGCACAACGATGTAAAATATTCGGAATAACTTGAATGGCATTTTGATTCAAAATAGCAACAGTTCATCACCAAAGAATAATAGGGAGTGGCGGGTTATAAATTTACGAAAAATTATTTTTGATACCATACATCATTTGTGTATATATTGTATTATTCAATTTCCCCCAATTATATGCAAAGAAATAGAAAATTATGTGGACTTTGCTATTATGGCCGGAAATACCGTAAACTTCATCGGAAAATGAAATATTGTGTAACTTTATCCTCCTGTAATGAAATATTTTTCGGTAAACCATCTTTCTGGTCGATGTCATTCTCTGACAATACTCTGTTTTAGCACGAATGACACTTTAGTAATAATTTAGGTAATTATCTGAATTTTTTCTCAAATTTATTAATGTTCGTCATCATTGTGTTTTTTTTTAATATGGCGCAATGGTGACATTTTGTACGAAATCTGAATTTTAAAAAAATGCAGCGATTCACCTGAACAATCAAACATAGGACGTATGTAACCTAGTTAGGGGACCATTAATTATCTGTTGCAAACAAATCACGGATGCAATGTCCCTTTCCCTGCGAAGAAATCATACTTTGAAAGATGAACCAATGAATAAACCCCTTTCATGACATTTCGGGGTTTATTTTTCGACTTCGTGGTACACCAATGCCAAAAAATGTTTGATGGTAAGACCGGTTAGTGGACACAGTGCAGAGTTAGAAAATACCGGTTGCCAGCTGCAACTATTCTTTTCTCCTAATGGCAACACACGAAGTAAAAAACAATAATTGGTTCAAAATGGGACCACTATACATCAACCAAAATCTTATTGTATCATATCTTATAGTATCATTTTTCTCTATTCCACAAGCTTACATGGTCATATTAAATGACCATTTTTATATAAATGGATGATGCTGACGAGATATTGAACTTTTAATTATTGACCTCAATTTCGGGACGTGGCATCTGTGTGACCTCATAGTTATCCTCTTGAAACTTTAGTTAACTCGATCAATTTGTTGAAACGTTAGGAACTGAAGAGCACATAATATTCATTCTGGATATTAAGGGAATGTTTATGGATCTTATTTCTGATTCCTCAACGTCTGATCGTTCGAAGATTACACAAGAATTCCAACAACCGGATCATCCCTATCCTTAGGTTCAATTACGCCGCCTATGTCGGTAGCTATAATTAGGCCTCTCAATGCTTAAATGTATGTATAAGTCGTGGTGTATCAGCTCAGCCTGGGCATATCTATACTATATAGTAGGTCTGACTGTGGTATTGAGCTTCTAGGATACAAACCACTGAAAACCGGCATTGGTATGTAGTAAAATGGCTGAGCGCTTCATCAGAAATCTATGCTCCTTAATACTCGCAGCCACGAATGACCCACTTCACCTTGTAGCCAGACCTTTCCACTCAAACATATATAAAATTCAACATACATTTCGCACTATATTTTCCCGACCGCCAGACATGAGGTGAACCATTTCAATGCATTTCGGAGATCGTCAATCAAACTGGGCCATATTTTTGAAAGTCAAATATCACGAAAACATTTTAAAATACTCCATATACCATTTCTGTTTCAGTCAGGTGTAATGGCCAATCATTGCATGCCGGAAGTCAAGCCCTGACCCAAATAAATTAGACCCGCTCCCTATCCTTCCGAGTGCGGGTTATAATTGGGAGAATGTGACAAGTTACATTATTTATTATACCTCACTGTGTATTCATTTATTTTAATTGGTTGAGACACCATCACGTGATATTCCGCAATTCTCGATGTCTTATCAAAAAACAGCTCGTCAACGTGATGGTCACTGACGTCACACGGCAGAGACAATGTCACACGATCTCGCGCAGTTATCGCCCGTGAACAGACTCTTTCGTAGCATTGTCGTCTGTTGTGCTGTCATTCCTCTGTAATCACAATGGCGTGTACAGACGGAAAGCGTTTTACGTAGCAAAGATAACACTGTTTTCGCTGCCTTGGTTTTTGTCTTTACACGGTACGTCTATTTGTATTGTTTATGGGTTTTCTCGGTATAATAAAACAGATATTGCATGCTGTGAGGTGTGATACCACGATTTGTGAGCTCGAGAAGGTGATGTTTAACAAGATCGGAGTTGAACATCACCTTCTCGAGCTGACAAATCGTTTCTCGAGCTGACAAATCGTGATATCACACCCCATAGCATGCAATATCCGTATATTATATCTATAGATCGCTAATAGCTGACGGATGGATAGGTCCTGCATTGAACAAGGACTCGAACATTCGTTTTCATTCTAATAAATCTGCATTTAAATACAACGGATTAATATGTGTTTTAGTACAACGGATGGAGACGTCATTTTTGTATCGATACAAATAATTGCAATGCAGTAAATATCCTTTCCGTATCGCTGCCAATCAGCGATTAATTAGACAAGCTGAATATCATCATTTTAACTTCCGATTGTTTTGTCTGAGTCTAATTGGGAAATAACCTTGGCGTCCTTTCGGGGATTATATGGATAATGGACGATCGCTGCACGATCGGTCTAGTTAAATGTCAGCATACACACGTGGAGGAATTGGCGACGTTCTGAGTAAACCTGGTAAATATGGATCTGGGATTCCTCGGAAATTCCGAAAACAATTAGCGGATGACCTTCTTGTAAGAACGATGAAGACACGGTCTGAAAACATGACACTGGATTCTGAATTTCATTATGAACGAGAGTCATTAGTCAGAGGAGAATACCCAACCTGGCCGGGTACTGGACTGGCTTATTTTTATGTTTTTTTAAAAATTTGGTGCTAATGCTGTTATTTGTAATAGTTCTTCGGCTTGTAGACCTGGACATTATGTAATGGACCACAGCTGGATATTGAACGGCGGACGAGACGCTTGTATCCCCAAAGAGGCATTCAAGGACGGTGACGTGAAGTGCAATTATTTCGCTATACAGTACAATCGTCTCGAAACGGGGAATAATCTGCACTGATTAGAACAACCGCTCCTTTGTATTTATATGAACGGAATTATAAATTGTTCTCCTGACAAATTAAAGGGTCCCATTTTCTCACCTTTCTTCTTCCAACGAGGCAACCATTGTTCTCGTAACAGAATAATGTATTCTCATATGCATTATTCTCGGAATGAAATATTATTCTCTCCACCATTCTTCTCCTAACATTGGATCCGTTTTCTATCCCCAATCATATTGTTCTCGATCCCCAGCCATTGTTCTCCGAACAATTGACCCAATGGCCCAGACGAAATGATTAACACACGATCCTTTGCTCACATGAAAAGAGGATACAATTACTAATATGCATGTCCACATGGAGCATTTCCACCATTCTAACATCTTAAGGATATAATTTCATTCCGCAAGTTCAATTCATGACAAATATGAACCCCCCCTCCCTCACAACCCTCAAAAGAGGTCAAAAGACAATGACACTTCAAATAGCCTTTTTCTGACGCTAATGGAAAATCTCCAGGCATAAATGGATTAACAACAAAGTTTTATAAAGGCTTCTGGAACAACATTTGGTAATTTAGTGAGGTTAGGTTGGGTAGGGATGATTTAGGGAACTGGAGATCAATTTCCTTAACTAACACTTATTATGAAATATTGGTAATCGAAAGAATGGCGCCAGCTATTAGGTTTTAAGATGTAATAACTGAACCTATTAATGAAAATTAAGCTGGCTACATCAAAGGGAAAACTTAATTATCGGGCAAATTTTTGATGTATGCGAATATTTTGGTGAGACAACCTGCCAGGAATTTTACTGGAAGTAGATTATAATAAAGCCTATGACGCATTATCAAAGCCGTACATGCTGAATGAATGATTATAATTTTCAGAAAATTCGGATTTGTTGAGAAATTTAATAGATGGTTAGAGTTCCTCAACTGTAATCATAGCACTTGAGTTATCAACTGTGGTTGGCTGTCACAGTGATGCTAGTAGCAGAAGTGTTGTCAATCAAAATAGGACACATTCATACAATTAAGGGCATACAACTAACACCCAAGATACAAAAACAAAGAGTATCAATCTCATAAAACGCAGACGATACCACACTATACTTACTGGATAAGCCTGACCTTGAGTTTGAAGATTTTCCAATATTTTCAGTTCTTCAGATAGACAAAGCAAAAATTTAGAAATTGTGGATATTAGGGAGCATAAAGTAGTGTAAACGAATAGTGGGTAAAATCAAATGGGCCTTAGTAGATAGTAGAAAACTAAACTAGCAGAATTGATTCAGTTAAAATTACAAGCGTCTGGTCCGTCATTCATAATTCAGCAGTTTCCGTACACATACATGAAAAACATTTGCAACAGGGTGTCCGCACCCATCAAGTTGCTCATAGGCTCAAACAACTGGGACTCGAACTCTCTACCCTGACCGGAATGGATAATTTGGGGCACATTAAATCGACAGATGAATTCCGTCATGTGATGTGCTACAGACATGGCCGTATGGCGTCGGTTCATTTTGTAAAATTACCAAGGATTTCCTGATTCTGGGCATTCCAATATATCAAGGGCAACACGCTCCAAATGAACCGCGAATGCGAACTGTTGCAACGGTGACTTGCCAAACCTGGGACCTGGGACAGGTCACACTGTCTTACCCACAAAAGAGTATAAGCACTCATGACCGGCCAGTACATCCTACGACGCAAGGTCCGTATTCTCCCCAAATATCCAGCACTGCGACTACAGTGCAACTTCTGACATGCCGGGTACTTTACTTCTTATAACCTCAGCCGCCACCAACAGAACTTTAATTTCGTCGGTAAACCTATCGCGTCAGTAGAAATAGAGTACCCACTTCGTTCTGGACCAATGTTTCCCTGATACTCCATGGTATCCTAGTTCGTCTGGAAAGGGACCCTAACAGATTTCTGTACGGCTTTGTAGTGTACTTCCCCTTACATTCCTAAATGTGTTTAATAGCGGAGTCTTGCGCCTGCCAGCCTTTTATGTGTTCTGGTTTCCAAGTTTCAAACCAACAGTGTTGACTAACGACCACCGGTCCTTCATCTCACCGTTAAATCACTGTTTCAGTGGTCCGTAGCGTAATACACCACTGAATAACATACGGCCGGATGCCAAGCTCAATTTTGCATTTGTTGGACGTTAGCTTCATCAATGGTAATTAATCTGGGATTGAGGGTTCCTCACTAGCATGTCCAGACAGGGATGTGAAAGTCACATTCCCAGCAAATAATTTTTGTTTGATTTCACGTGCTTGAAATATTGGGGTATGGAATAGAGTATATTGATGGAAAACCTGGAAAAGTGCTTGAGATATTAGGCCCCATCCCACCCACACCTCCCCATGAGAGGATCCCCTCACCCAAATCAACACGTTAGCGACAGAAATGAGACCCTGTGTGCCTAGTTGTACCAACTTGCTTGTGATTTTGTGCTATAGGCCCAACACAGCAACACTTCATATTTTGTATGTGTACAGTATAGCATCATCATTGATGAGAGAATGCTCTTCAAAACACACCTGATTTTACCGACACTTCGTTCTGATCTGTCTCAACATCATATGATGAGGATTCAATGCGCTCGGTATAATTTTGTATACTGGTGTTACAGGTCACCTTCGCCTTCACCTTACTGTATCAATGACCATGGACTTGTACATGTATCACATTCACATTGAATGGTGATGGCTGATGAGAATATTGCCCCTATGAAACAAATGACTGGATTCCACGCAGCAAATATTTATTGTGTAACAGTCAGAAGAAAAATAATTGTATAAACATTCCAAGCCTCATTGAACACAAGCCGCACCATACTTGATATGAATATAACGCGCGTACATTAGCTCGCTTGGACGTCGCTTAGTTAAATACGGACAGACTCGCAAAAATCTCAAAATTTTCAAAAGCCACAAAAATGCCCTCAGCTTGTACAGAGTAAGTAAAAATACTTATGTACAACTTGATGTTTAGAAATGACTGTGTTGAGCGGTTCTATTCTCAACTTCTCTTTTATTCTATGTCATAGAGGACAGGGTTTGGTAGATAATTAAAAACTGTATTAACTCGGCTTCACATTTTAGAGAATGACTTTAATTGAGCCAAAGATGAAAGAGAAATACACTTATAAAAAATCTATTTAAAAAAATATATGTTTATATTAATTTGTATAATTTATTGAAAAAAACTATACGCAGACTTCGACCACCCAATATCACACAGGCCAGGCAACTGTGAGAACAAGTGAAAGATACCCATCGAGTTGAGCGGATTTGCAGATAAACAACAACAAAAAATTGCACTTTGTGCCTCACGAGGCCCTTCTCCATAGAGTGCATGCCAGTTATTTTTCTAGACTACAACAACAACAGTTTTTGCCTGTATCACAGTCCGAGCTTCCGATTACGCTTCAACCTTACCCAGACGACGGATAATTTTTGACAGATTATCCGGCTAGGTTGTTGATCGGATTCACAGATCATGAATTCCACCGTGACGGAATCACCGTTGGGAAGACTTTTTCTTTATCCAAAGTCATGTACTCGGAAGTTCCGTGGTCATACCCATGTAGTTTCAAGTTTAGTTTGCTATTCTATATGACATCTGTTTACGGATCCATGAAAAATCTACAGATGATCCAGCATTTTCAGTAAATCATGCTTCGAAATGTTCGTGACGGAATCACCTGAAACGGACATGACTCTTGACTAGTGTTGCTTGTCTATTTTTTTGCTGCTCTGTTTCAATCTGACTATTCTTATATGACATCTCTTACTAACATACAGTACCCAAGGATGATAAGATTTTTTTCGTCGTGAGAAAAACGCGACTGGATCATCCCAGGGGTTAAATCTAGTCCGTGACGGAATCGACAAAAAATCGTGATGGAATCACGAGTGCGCTTTTTAAATCTTATCGGTAAAAGTGCTTTATTAATTACAACATTTTCTTCAAAAAAACATTCCTAGAGTGAATTTATCTCTTCTACTTATAAAATTAAAACTCTGACCTCTTATTTTTACTAAGGTATACAGCTCCCGCCACAGATTCAGATTCATTTTATTGTATAAAACACCTCATCGAGGCCTTATACAAATTTAACAAAAGGAATACCAATAAACAGTCAAGATCAACATATTATACATGCATATCTTTTCTGCAGAAGTTTCAAAATAGTATAGTTTTCAGTGAAGTGCAATTTTTCTTCTTTGACAATTTAGAATTTCCCGAGTTCTTCATGTTAAAAAATTGCGGAAAAAATATTTCGCTATTAAAACACATCTTCTCTATTATTGGCTTGTTCCCGGGATCATAGGAAGCGAATAGAACAAACAGCATGCTAATATAGGGTCTACGACAGAATGTGGAGTGAATTTTATGCGAAAAAGGGCTGTTTAGCAATGTCCGCTTTTCCGTGGAATTCATGAGCGCACGATTGAAGTATCATGGGAAGATATATATTTCCAGTCGCTATCTCCCCCCCCCCATCTTCAAACAAAAGGAAAAGAAAAAGCCGAGAGAGCGCCTCGTGAGGCAGAGTTATTTTTCCAGACTACAACAACAACAGTTTTTGCCTGTATCACAGTTCGAGCTTCCGATGACCCTTCAACCTTACCCAGACGACGTATAATTTTTGACAGATTATCCGGCTAGGTTGTTGATCGGATTCACAGATAACGATTGAATCATGGGAAGATATATTTTTTCAGTCGCTATCTCCCCAACCCTCCCCCCCCAACTAAAAAAAAAAGAAAAGAAAAAGCCGAGAGAGTTCTTCGGAGTTTTACGTTTTTGACCTCTGACTTTGAATTTGACTTCTCACTTCCGACTCGCATACTGGTGAATGACACTCGTCCTTTATCTTTTTGCCGATTCAGAGATTCTCGAGGAAGTTTCCAATTATACTATCTGGAATGCGAGTTTTTCTTTCGTGAAAATTTACTTTTTATGAAAGCGCAGGTTTGTGCATACCGGCCATCTGTACCAGCGCGAAGCTATAAGTACACGCGCGAATTTAGTACCCTCGATTAAAGAGACCCGGTGGAAGCGCTACAAAGGATACACACCTTTTGTGACGTAAGCATTCATTTGTGTCCAAAGAAAGATTCAAGATTTCATCGGGAACCATGACGATCCCTATTGGAAATACTATGAGTCGTGGGTTCCCCATATGACAATTATTTGGCGGGAGATTTCACGTTGCGCTCCTAGACCTCCGTCTGATCGTCGGAGGTAAAAAAAATGCACACAGCAGCACAGAGCTCTCGATACGTCACGCAATATCGCTGCTGATGTTTCTTCTTATCGTAAATTTGTTGTTACAAGATGCCAAAACAACAACCTTTTCTAAATACTGGAACAAATTGTTATTCAAATAAGCCCTAGCTATAAAAACTAGATCTCCGAATAAAATCAGCGGTTAAAAACCCCAAAATACCTACGAATGTGTCTTTTGATGACTTGAGCTTCAAATTTGCTGTTCGAAACTTTAGAAACACTAAACACTAAAGTATATGCCGATCTATGTAGAGAATGCTGATTTGATCTTATCAGCAGCCTTCATACCGCATTGCCTATATATACCCAGAGGCTGAAGTATTATACAATACAGCGCATCCAATGGCTCAATACGTGGAAGCGAATAAGGGGGATTTGGCTTAATGTCACACTCAATGTTGTTTCACTGATACGTGACAGTCAATTTGGTTGGCGAAGGAAGCCGGAGTACCCGGTGAGAACAACCGCCCGTCGGCAATAACTGACAGACTGGCAGGCGAATAGGCGTCTTCAATCAGCTAGCATTGTTTTTCCAATTCAATTTCTACCGTAGCTCGCTGATACAAGGGCAACCGACACGGAGGAATACGAGTTGGTGGGGCATCACCAGTATCAACGTTGCGCTATATCTGTAAATCTTTCCGTTCGGCGCTTTAAATATGTCCACCTAGTGGATCAGGGATTCCTTGCGTCTGTTCAAGGGTAAACCCAGGAAACGCCGACTCCAGCAATGGAACCAAGCGCTCGGGTACTTGCTCTGCATTAGCACATCCATTGTACTGACATTACCATGAAGGTCAGATAATCAAAATACAAGATGGGCCATCCTATATTATAACTAGACAATTTACTATTATATCAATGTTAAACTCAAAACGGAGAGCTATGACGATAACATTTTAGCAAGCACCATGCATGACTAGTTCGTAACAGATGCGAGTTCGGCTTATCACATCAGCAGAACAACTTTAAATCCATAAGGAGGTACCTCCCGACTAGTTAACGAAGTAACGTTAGCCTTCCTCACTTCAATCTTCAATTAATAAAAATAAAAAAAACCTATCCCTCCTCTGTTAAATTATATTGGAACATGGACATTACACATACTACTCTGTCGTATCAGTAATGGTTACAGTAACTTGAAGAATCACTTGTCATGTATTTTCTACAACGCTGTTCCCATTATAATGATCTTAGAAAGATACTTCTTCTAGACCTCTGCAAGGTGTTCCCACACTTCGGGTCTCTTTCATTCTGTGAACAATTCCATATTATAATATCAAATAACTTCCCACCTTTGTATAGCGTAATCTGTTCTTATGTTCATCTATTCTTCCAACAAGACAAGGCGATCCCTAAGGTTTGATCAGTTTGTTTCAAGGAAGAGTTAAGGTGACACTCTTACATGTATGTTATATTGCATTGTTCATTTGTAGTTTTGTACTGCCCGTATGGGGTGTATGCAAATAAAGAATATTCAAACTTCTGACAATGCGATATGTAACTGCAGCTGCCTTGACGAAACTGCTGATCACCTTTTCTTGCAATGTCTAACCTGTTGGACATTTTAGACTATTCTGAATACGTCACTTGTCCCAATACCCCCTTCGGAGATTGTGATAACAGTTGGGCAGGAAATATCAATATCAAGATGTACCATTGAGCAGTTTCATAGAAACCATCAGGTCGTGATTCTCGTGCCCGAATGAACATGAAATATTACACTATTCGCCCCAGATGCAGCTTCTGACAAATGAAACTACTTTCAGCAGACAAGTATTAATGGTAACCACTTTCTATTACCGCAATAATTCTCTAGAATGTCTATATATCACTATCCATATATCCGTAATATCACTCACCATTTTCATTATCCACCTATATACGGTACTATGTATATATTTTTGAATGTGGATTTGTTGAATAATAACTATTTTTCTATATTCGACAGGGAGGCACACAAAGGAGCTCTGGCATGTTATGCTTCCGCTGATTAAATAAATTCTGTTCGAACCAAAGAGTAAGAAAAGGCAAAACGGAACAAAATTCTGCCCATTACTTAATGAGAACTTATCTGATATCGAACTTTACACATGTATTACATAGACGTGTAATTCTTACCAAAATCTTGTGACAAATTTATAATGCACCACAAAGGATGATAGAATATTTTGATGTTATTAAAGCTATTCCTTGGTTAACAAACACATTTTGGCATAAAATTCATGGATATATAATCCTTGCTCCTTGCAAAGCTGATCATTTTGTAGCACACGTCATGAATGGGACACGTATGTTCACGCAACTACTCCGAAACCTTACCCAGGTCCCCACGAGTCCTCATAATAGCTCGCATTGGGTAATGTAAGTGATCAATGAGGACTTGTATTGGCAACCGACAGGGTATCACAGACAACGCCTTAGAATATCGACTGAATCCACTAAACAAATATACGACTATAACACTGGTCATGTAAGTAGATAGTTACAACATTTTCTCGACTATCCACCGAGCGAGCTTCGTTTCTTCAACTATTTCAACCAATCTACAATAGAATAGTATAGATTTCTCAACAATTCAAAATGGTCACGTTTCTGTGTAGCATCAGGTTAGCTATATTAGCCGTAACCATAAGCTCGTATTTGGCAGTTTCACAGAATCAGCTATTTTCCGAAGTTAATAGGGAAAATCATGAATATGTCGAAGTATTCTCGACAAATCATACATGAAGAAAGTCTCGTCTTCTGTCAGTATAAATGTTCACTGGACGACGAATGCATGTCATTTTTCTGCAACCGTATAACCCGTACATGCCAGACTCAGAGTCGTTTTCTTCAATCCGGAAGACGCCGGTCTGTCCCCAGGAAGCCAATATTACAGGCCATTCCAAGGTATGTGATTCGTTAAATCATCGCTCTGAAATATTTGTATCTAATACCGCTTAATCCGGTGCTAGGGGTCTACAGAAATCATCACAGGGATCACTTTTTGTCCTTGACATTTTTTAGGAATACGCAGTAAGTATATTTGCTTGTCGGGTCATATGACTTACCAGAAGACTATTCTGTGAAGTCATATGACGCGGTCAGTATGTCGGCACCTCTTTCCACTTCCCTCATATGTGTTGTAATTCTAGTCCGCCGAAATCGTTTTGCTCCAAATACGAAACAGGGAACTAGTTTGTGTTCATAAAAATGTCATTCATTATTTTTTTTTTCATCGAGTTTGTCAGTGAAAATATCCATGAATTATTTGGTAACGCCATAAGTGTAGTACAAATAGGTATGATATACAAATAATGCATGTTGTAGCGTGGGCTTTACCAAATAATTAATGGATATTTTTATTGACAAATTTCATCAAATTGTCCGGCGCTGCAGCACGCAATACTTGTTTTATTATACCGAATGACATATTTGAAGACAATTTGGAGATTTCAGAATGATGTGAATAAAGCCTGGCACGGCGAAATAAGCATATCGTCTTCAACACTACGCGACTGTTGCTGATTTCAAACTGCTGTGCATGTGCAAAATCGACTGTTCCACCTCGGTTTGTTTGTCACATAGTTTGGAAAAGTAATCTTTTCCGTGATCTTACGTACCTTTTCAAAAAATGCCAAACGTATTTCAGTCAATTTCCAAATCATATTCACTAATTTAACTAAAATTGCTAGCAGCAGCCGTGTAAACATGCAGCCGATCTTCGTTTCGGGGGATCCCAGGCCGCGTCATACCTAAGACTTGAAAAATGGAACTTGTTGCTCCCTCGCTTACGCTCAGCATTAAGAGGATAGAACAAGGACTGGTTCGCTCGGTGTCAGTATAATGTGACTGAGTGGGGTCTCATGTCTGCCTACGGCATGATATTTCAGTGGGACAGCACTATAAAATGGCAGCATTAGATCTGCTCTGTTACAAGTAGGTTCCCCTTCCCCTCCCCCTCCCCTCCCTTCCCTTCCCCGTCGTGATATAGCTGAAAAAATGTTGAAAGCGACGTTGAACCCTATTCACTCACTCACTCACTCGTTTCGGGGGATCATAAAGGCTCGCGTTATATAGGGGAGGCAACTCCTGGTTCAGCATTGGACATATGCGTTGAATAATAGCACTGTTCAACGTTCTGTCGTGTTGCATCACATTTACTCAACGGTACGGCAAGATATGACTAAGTGGTCAAAGAACATCACACTTTGCAGATTGACAGTTGCTTAACGCCACAACTTTTTATTTCATGCTCATTTTTGAGATTATAAATACATTTTGGAAATTCAAAATAGCGGCCATGCGGGTAATCTGTTTGGCTCTTTTTAATTATTTGCCCATTCACATAAATGGTTGAATAAACGATTTTCAAACGTTTCCAATGGCATAGCATATCGTTGCATATTCTTTGCATAGCCTTCTGTTTGAAGCATCATTGGAAAATTGATTGTTTTGTCTCCCATTTTGCCATCCAGAACATTTTTTTTCTACATTTTTGTGCCTGATTATTCTCATTTTCTACCATATGCCTCAAAGAATGTATCCGTTAAACTCATCATCCCGAAAGATGTATTTATTTCTAGTTTGTGTCATTTAAGACTTGAGTTGACCCTGTAGTCGTATCCTCATTGTATGTGTCCAGTATTTATCCAATAAATAATTAATTATATCCTAATTTATTTAATCTTATTGTCTTAGCTATTTTCAGCTGGGTGATATCAGCGTTTTATGTTTTATTGTAACGCCGTTGGTAATTAAAAATTGAATTGAACTGAATCTTCATATCATAGTTTGCTTTTGGTGATGGGCAACATCGTTCAGTCGATATGAAAAAATACCAACGTATTGTAACACGAAATGCTGTCGTTACGCCGATTCTCCGACAAGGAAGTATATCATGTTGAACAAATATAATAAATGTGTCTGCAGGTATATTTATGGTGGCTGATATCTGCCATGTCGTATCATCGTACTATCGCCCTATTTTTACTGGCTCGATGCCACGATGGTACGATGGTACGATGCGATGACACGATGCGATGACACGATGGTACGATGCGATGGCACGATGCGATGGTACGATGACACGATGCGATGGTACGATGGCACGATGCGATGGTACGATGGTACGATGCGATGGTACGATGGCACGATGCGATGATACGATGGTACGATGCGATGGTACGATGGAAATTCCTCCATCGTACCATCGTACCATCGTACCATCGCATCGTATCATCGTACCATCGTATCATCGTACCATCGTATCATCGTGCCATCGTACCATCGTACCATCGCGCTTCCGAAGAGTTGCGAAAGTCGCTTGATCAAACGAAAGTCATGCGCAAATAAATTATATCGATTGATTTTTAATTGTTTTCATCGTACCATCGGATCATCGTACCATCGTACCATCGTGACATCGTACCATCGTATCATCATACCATCGTACCATCGTATCATCGTACCATCGTACCATCGTACCATCGTATCATCGTACCATCGTATCATCGTACCATCGTACCATCGTACCATCGTGCCATCGTATCATAGTACCATCGTATCATCGTATCACCGTACCATCGTACCATCTTATCATCGTATCATCGTACCATCGTATCATCGTACCATCGTGCCATCGTACCATCGTATCATCGTACCATCGTACCATCGTATCATCGTACCATCGTACCATCGTATCATCGTACCATCGTATCATCGTACCATCGTATCATCGTACCATCGTACCATTGTACCATCGTACCATCGCACCATCGTATCATCGTACCATCGTATCATCGTGCTGCCAATTGGACGCAATGAAGACAACTCTGTCAGCTCTGTTGGCCCAATTCCTGGTTATCTCCCCTGATTCGAACATTTCGAAATAGGTACGAATTTCCTACCAGTTACTTCAATGTCAAAATCTCCGTCCACTGACGTCACGTCCGGGTCAAAGGTCACGGCCCTTGATTAATAGGCCTTCAGATATTGTGAATGCATACCGTGCAGAGGCAGAAGCGTTCATTTGATGGAGATGAATTTGGGGTCAGACCAAAATTTTATATAGTTTCCCAATATGAGTAATTGCAAATCGCTTATTCAAAATGAATAAATAATGTTATCTCATACATATGATGTAGTACTATCACACTGTCACTCTAATGGCTGAACAAATAGACCAGTATTATGATCATGCATATATCAGTCCGCCCATCATCATCCCATCATAGTTTGCATTAAGTGGCCCGAGGAGAGAAGAACGATCGATCAGGCGCACCAACACTATTAATTTTCATAGTTAATAACTTACACGGTATTTCACTCAAACACCCCCTCCACCAAATATCCCCTCCCCCTCCAACCTCATGCCCCCGATCTCAGCACCATAACGCTCAATTCTGGATGCAATTATTACATATTTCCTGAAATTAACGCCAATTAAGGGCAAAACAAAAACACACACAGATCAGTGCAAATTAACGTTTGGAAGATAGCATCTCGAATCACATAAATCATAACAATTATTCTTTACTCACGAAGTTCATTTATAAATGAAGTTGCCTGTAATGATAACATATGATCACTGCAACAACACAGCTGGAAAGGGCAAGATGACCGACTGAGAAGAGCTTTAATTTGTTGTCGGGTGACATGCAGGGCTTCACGCTTGACTACACCAGGACTGATCAAATAGTTTAATTGTTTTCATCGTACTGTCGTGTTATGTTTGAATACACAGCGTGATTTCATCGTACCATCGTGCCATCGTATCATCGTACCATCGTATCATCGTACCATCGTGCCATCGTATCATCGTATCATCGTACCATCGTACCATCGTATCATCGTACCATCGTATCATCGTGCCATCGTACCATCGTATCATCGTACCATCGTGCCATCGTATCATCGTGTCATCGTACCATCGTACCATCGTACCATCGTATCATCGTACTATCGTACCATCGTACTATCGTGCTATATTTATTTATATACCCACCGTTATGTACCGTTGATGGATGGAGATGTCATTCAGCACAGGGACTCGTTATTGTTGTTAATTAGGTTGATTGAGCGAGAAGATAAACTATTCTTTACTCACTCGATTTCCGCCACCCACTATCACCTGATTAACTAATTAACAAAGCCAAAGGCCCTTAGAAAACTTGGTAGTATTAAAAGCGTATATTCGTGCCTATTTGGCTGCTGCCTGGGCCACAGACAGGACGGGTAAAGGCCTTAGAAGGCCGCAGTCGGTTCGGAATGGGCCGTATGAGGTGGCATAGTGAAGCACCCGTGGGGAAGCATCCGACTGGATGGGTGAGTGGTGAAAGTTAAGCTATGACGCGCATGCATAGACAGAGAATAGTCTGAAAAGAGCATAGTATGCACGTTTTGGGGTCGAGATGGACCAATATTGGTCCGATTTAGCCGCATGAGTTGTCATAGTGAAGCACTCGAAGAGGAGCATCCGACTGGATGGGTGATTGGTGAAAGTACATACGCCGTGAAAAAAGTTCATTGGAATGGACGTTTTGAAGTCGAGATGGACCAATGTTGGTCCGAATGAGTCGTGTAACGTGTCAATGTGTAGCACTCATGGGGGGAGGGGGAGGGGGGGGGCGATATGAGTGTGTTGTGAAAGTAGGGCTATAACCAGCATGCGCAGACAGAATTGACGGCAATATTGGGCCGAATGGGACGTGCGAGGTATACTAATCAAGCAGTCGTGGACTAGAGTCAGACTGGGGTGATATGCGCCCAGTAGAGAAAGGGAACGTTCGGAAGTGCAAAGGAGCGCGTTTGGGGAGAGGTGGCCATGCTAGCTCTGGCTACCTGGTAGAGTTACCTCAGAGAATGTGTACAGGTGTGTGTGGTGTGTAGTAGTGGTGGTGGTGGAGGAGGAGGAATGGGGTTGAGTGAGTGAGTTTGAGTGAGTAGGAGGAGGTATGGGTTGAGTGAGTGAGTGAGTGAGTATGAGTGAGGAGGAGGAGGAATGGGGTTGAGTGAGTGAATGAGTGAGTGTGAGTGAGAAGGAGGGGGAGAAGTGAAGGAAGAGAAGGAATGGGGTTGAGTGAGTGAGTGATTGAGTGTGAGTGAGTAGGAGAAGCGAAGGAGGAGAAGGAATGGGGTTGAGTGAGTGAATGAGTGAGTGAGTGAGTGAGTGTGTGAGTGAGTGAGTGAGTGAGTGAGTGAGTGGTCATATAAAGTCGTTTGTAAACCATTAGCCTCAAGCTGTATCTAAACATGAGTGGCGTCCTATTGAAGCTCTTAGCCGGTAGAGACAGACTGGAAGCGATATATGCATGCAAACTGAGGAGTAGTAGAGAAAGGGGAGTTTCAGTGGTGCTGACTATGCCCCAAACACGTCAAGGTTATATGCATAGCAATACCTGCAGCGAGAGAAGGAGAATCCCAGGCAACGCCTTAACGCATATCTTAAGTTGACCCTCCACAGTTTCGTAGCAATGGTCCCGGTCTAATTTCATAATACGATGGACTGTCGGTGTTCTGCTACATCATAATTCTTCTTGCCTTCTTAATAGCTCATATCCATAATTCCATCCTGTTCAGCATTATCAACGCTGCGAACGAGGATATACAGATCGATGGCTGGCTTCGTCTACACGATGAGTAAAGTTTGTCCTGCCTCAGCTATGCCCCCTGGGTGTGCCTAAAAATCAGAACTCATTTACGGAGAGAAAATCGGACAAAAAACGAGCAGGATGACCCCCACTTTTTTCGCCTTTTAACGTTCGTATCGGAGCTGGGAACATGAGAATTTTTTTTAATTGCAATCGCTCTTACAGATTTTCTGAAAATTGAGCCGAATTTGACCATTTTTCGATATTTTAAGGGGTTTTCTAGGAAAAATGAAGCAAGCTTGGAGGGGGACGGTCGAGATTCATTTTTCTAAAACATATCAGTGCTGTATCTTGAAATAATAGTTTAATCATGCTCTTTCAGAAAATATATAGATATGAGTGGTGTTGGTTGAAGATTTCACGACAATTGGCGGCCGAAAATCGAACCCATGGTCTATTCCTTGCCGAATGGAAAAATCTCTGGAGTACACCCTTAAAGGCATACATGTAATAGTGCAGTCCATGCATTATCTCAACGCAGACTCCATTACGGAGCGGAGCTGTGTCATACCGCCAGATTGCTTAATTTTGACTACCTAGTTGCATCTGAAGCGTTATTTTCGGAGTGAGGTGGAAAGAAGATCAGGAGTTCGATTGAAGAATCCCTGGAGTGCCTTAACGCCTATCTCAAGGCCTTAGCGCTTTATCTTAACGCATTACCGCCCCAGCGGACAGATTAAAGAAAGAAATATCAACTCGTTCACAAGTTTTCATACAATTTATTCTCCACAATGTTACACCACATTCAAGCTGGGAGAGCCGCGTTGGATATGTTTACAATTCAAGTATGCTCTTGTCCAATCAGAAGCCGCCATTTGGCGCTGCATCTGTCATATCCGTTCTTGCCCGTTAGATGTATTCTCGGCTGCTCTTTGTCCAATCAGAAGCCGGCATTTCAGAAAGTTCAATCTTCGGCCATGTTTGCTCTGATCCGTTTGCTCTAATCGTCGTCTGGCAGGCCAGGATACTGTAACGGCAACATGTCCTAGAACAGCTGTTTGCGCATTTTGATCGCATTGTGCAGGGCCTCAGTGCGTGCCTCTTCTTCCGAGTGACGCTTGGTCTTCATGATGGACCTGTGCGTGGGGTCGCCTTTCATTTCAAACGGTAGCAGGCTATGCTGTTCATAGATCGCCATAGTTGTTTTTCTGATGCAGGGCCGCATTTTTATGTGCGCCTGTTGTGAGTTATCCTGTCCGGAAATTGAGAGACTGCACAATCTCAATAACAAAATTCCCATTACTACAACTGACCGGGTGTAAAGTCCGCTTCCCCATGTTTTCCTGTGACAATTTATACATGCGCCCACTATCCCACCCAGCATCGCTCGGCAGGCCAACGATCCGCTGAGAACCGATACTAGCCCATCTAGACCTGTTTGATATGAGTCGTCCATACTTTAGGGGGTAGTCCGTGTTTCCGGATTTTATATTTCAAGACAAATCGTAGTTGTACAAGCATCTACCCATGACATGGTCGGCCTCGAGAAGCCCTTTTTCATGGATACCCTGCACGACCCGTTCGGACCAATATTGGTTCATCTCGACCCCCAAACGTCCATTCAAATGCCCTTTTCCACAATGGCCATCTCAGTACACTTACTCCAAACATGCATTTTCGGAGATGTCAATGAACTGAAGGGATCATCTGAAGACCTATTAATCAAGGGTTGTGACCTTTGGCCTGTACGTGGCGTCAATGGACATGGCCGGAGATTTTAACATTTAAGTAACTGGAAGGAAATTCGTATCTATTTCGAAATGTTCGAATCAGGGGAGATAACCAGGAATTGGGCCAACAGAGTGTTCGCCCAATCAGAGTTGTCTTCCTTGCATCCAGAGGGTAACACGATGGTACGATGATACGATGGCACGATGATACGATGGCACGATGGTACGATGGCACGATGGTACGATGATACGATGGTACGATGGCACGATGGTACGATGATACGATGGGACGATGATACGATGGCACGATGGTACGATGGCACGATGGTACGATGAAATCACGGAGTGTATTCAAACATAGCTCGACAGTACGATGAAAACAATTAAACTATTTGATCTGGTGTAGTCAGGCGTGATGGTCAGAATGTCACCCGACACCAAATTAAAGCTCTGCCAGTCGGCCATCTTCCCCTATTCAGCTGTGTTGTTGCAGTGATCATATGTTAAATACATGCATGTTCATTTATGAATGAACTTCGTGTGTAAAGAATGATTTTTATCATTTCTGTGATTCGAGATCCTATCTTCTAAACGTTAATTTGCATTGATCTGTGTGTGTTTTTGTTTTGCTCTTAATTGATGCTATTTTTAGGAAATATGTAATGATCTGCATCCAGAATTGACGGTTGTGGTTTTGGCGGAGTGAGGTTGTCTCAGGTCACTTAACTCTATCTGGCCTGGGCGATTTGGGATGTACCGCAGCCGGGGTGGCTGGGGTAGGGGAGGGGGGAGGGGCTGGAAAGTGCCCCCTATATATTTTCGCTATAGCAAGGGCTAGAGGGCTGAAACATACCACAGCATATCTTGGGCCCACGCTCTACAAGAATATGCAAAAACAAAATTCAAGATGGCCGCAATGATGTCATTTTCAAAAAGAGTATTTTTGGACGATTTTTCGGTCAGGATTTTCGAATTTTTTATTTTAGATATTTCCTCAAAAGCACTACATGATAAATTAGTAAATAATAATCTCATGTGTAATAAAATAGGTTTTACCCACTTTTTCATGCAGAAATGCAAAAAAGTAGAAGAAAATCTAACGAAAACATCACTTTTATGGTATCCCAAATGGCCGCGATTTTGAATTTATCCATGATCCTTTGCTCGGGAGGTCATGCGAATAGGCTCAAAATGACCCTAATATAATAAACAAAAAGTCACGGAGTTTCAGCTCTCAATTTTGTGTCGTTAAGGAGATAGGAATAAAAAACCAACGGGGGGGGGTGGGGTGGAAAGGCCTCCCCCACCTCCCAGGACAGGTAGGGTTAATGTAACTATGATGGAATGATGATGGGTGGATTGATATATGCATGATCATAATACTAGCCTTTTTATTTAACCATTAGAGTGACTTTGTGGTAGTACGACATCATATGTATGAGATAACATTATTTATTCATTTAAATAAGCGATTTGCAATTACTCATATTGGGAAAGTATATAAAAGCTTGGTGTGACCCCAAATTCATCTCCATCAAATCAACGCTCCTGCCTCTGCACGGTATCCATTCACAGTATCTGAAGGCCTATTAATCAAGGACCGTCACCTTTGACCGGGATGTGACGTCAATGGATATGGACGGAGATTTTTACATTGAAGTAACTGGAGGGAAATTCGTACCTGTTTAGAAATGTTCGATTCAAGGGAGATAACCAGGAAATGGGCCAACAGAGACTTCAGAGTTATCTTCATTGCGTCCATATGGCAGCACGATGGTTGATACGATGGTACGATGGCACGATGGCACGATGATACGATGGTACGATGATACGATGGTACGATGATACGATGGTACGATGGTACGATGGCACGATGATACGATGATACGATGGTACGATGATACGATGATACGATGGCACGATGATACGACGGTACGATGATACGATGGTACGATGACACGATGGTACGATGATACGATGGTACGATGGCACGATGGTACGATGATACGATGGCACGATGATACGATGGTACGATGATACGATGGTACGATGATACGATGGTACGATGGCACGATGGTACGATGATACGATGGCACGATGGTACGATGAAATCACGGAGTGTATTCAAACATAGCTCGACAGTACGATGAAAACAATTAAACTATTTGATCTGGTGTAGTCAGGCGTGAAGGCCAGAATGTCACCCGACAACAAATTGAAGCTCTTCTCAGTCGGTCGTATTCCCCTATCCAGCTGTGTTTTTGCAGTGATCACATGTTATCAATACATGCAACTTCATTTATAAATTAACTTCGTGTGTAGAGAATAATTGTTATGATTTCTGTGATTTGAGATGCTATCTTCCAAACGTTAATTTGCACTGATCTGTGTGTGTTATTGTTTTGCCCTTAATTGGCACTATTTTCAGGAAATATGTAATAATTTGCATCCAGAATTGAGGGTTGTGGTGCTGGGATCGGGGGCATGAGGTTGGATGGGGGAGGGGGGGGAGGTTGGAAGGTGTACCTCGGAGGAGGGGATATTTGGTGGAGGAGGTGTTTGAGTGAAATACCGTGTAAGTTATTAATTATGAAAATAAATAATGTTGGTGCGCCTGATCGATCGTTCTTCTCTCCTCGGGCCACTTAATGCAAACTATGATGGGATGATGATGGGCGGACTGATATATGCATGATCATAATACTGGTCTATTTGTTCAGCCATTAGAGTAACAGTGTGATAGTACGACATCATATGTATGAGATAACATTATTTATTCATTTTGAATAAGCGATTTGCAATTACTCATATTGGGAAACTATATAAAATTTTGGTCTGACCCCAAATTCATCTCCATCAAATGAACGCTTCTGCCTCTGCACGGTATGCAGTCACAATATCTGAAGGCCTGTTAGACAAGGGGCGTGACCTCTGAGCCGGGCGTGACGTCAGTGGACGGAGATTTTGACATTGAACTAGCTGGAGTGAAATTCGTACCTATTTCGAAATGTTCTAATCAGGGGAGATAACCAGGAATTGGGCCAACAGAGCTGACAGAGTTGTCTTCATTGCGTCCAATTGGCAGCACGATGATACGATGGTACGATGATACGATGGTACGATGTTACGATGATACGATGGTACGATGATACGATGGTACGATGGTACGATGGCACGATGGTACGATGATACGATGGTACGATGGTACGATGATACGATGGTACGATGGTACGATGATACGATGGTACGATGGTACGATGTCACGATGGTACGATGATACGATGGTACGATGAAAACAATTAAAAATCAATCGATATAATTTATTTGCGCATGACTTTCGCTTGATCAAGCGACTTTCGCAACTCTTCGGAAGCGCGATGGTACGATGGTACGATGGGACGATGATACGATGGTACGATGATACGATGGTACGATGGTACGATGGAGGAATTTCCATCGTACCATCGCATCGTACCATCGTATCATCGCATCGTGCCATCGTACCATCGCATCGTACCATCGTACCATCACATCGTGCCATCGTACAATCGCATCGTGTCATCGTACCATCGCATCGTGCCATCACGCCAGTAAAAATAGGGCGATAGTACGATGATACGACATGGCAGATATCAGCCACCATACTTTAACGTGTTGCATATTTGTGGATTTGTTTACACCATCAACTTCTGGTTGGCTGCAATTCAAGAGATCGAGTCAAGTTGTTTTGCAGCTTTATCTTCTCATGCGTAGGTTGGCTAAAGCGCAGTAAAGAAGTACTTCAGCTAGGCCAAAGAGAGCGGATGCTGATGTCTTTTTCGAAGCAGTTTTGAGTTTTATACCTGTAAATAGTGAATCAAATGATAGTACGATGTGTATATTTATGAAGGTGTTGATTTGGGCAACGTGTCTGTCCTCGATTCTATGTAAGCCGGATGTGAAATTCGGCGTCTTGTTGCCCTTTAAGGGGAATTATAACTGGGAATTCTCAGTGACGTTTCCAGCCATCGAGATTGCCCTGGAATCCCTTTCAAACAAAGCTTCCATACTTCCGAACCATACATTAACTCTAACTGTGAAGGATTCCCAATGTTCGGAGACGTATGCTCCTTTAGCAGCCTTTGATATGATGGCAGAGCAGTCCGTCCATGTGTTTATAGGCCCGGCGTGCAATTATGCAATTGCCCCCGTAGCCAGGTATTCCCATGCTTGGGGTATACCCGTCATTACTGCTGGGGCTCTCGTGTCGGCTTTTACTGACAAACGTCAGTATAAATTACTTACCCGGGTGCAAGGCTCATACAAGAAAGCCGGTGAATTTGTTGCCGCTGTGTGTAAGAATTTCAACTGGAAAAGAATCGGACTGTTTTATCATGATTTCAGCACAAGCAAAAACACCGGCAAATCTGACTGTTTCTTCACTATGGAAGAGATTTTTACAGCTGCCCGGAACGACCTAGGCGTTCGACCAAACTACACAAGTTTCGATGAAACCAACAAAACAGTGGACATTAAAAGGTTGCTGGAGAGTACATCAAAAACAGCAAGAAGTAAGCATACATCTCATTACAATTTTTAGTTACATTTCAAGCAAATAAAGTAGAAGTGTGTATCACTAGCTGAGCGGCACCGGCACTCGTGAAACAGCCTACACCACTAGACTCTTGCACAGTCGCCACACACGCAAGATGAAATGTAAAGATATGACTAATTCCGTACGTAGTCATGTACGTTTCCTAGGCTTAGTATTAAAATTCCAGTATTCCGAATTTTGTCATTCGTGCTTACCCGTGAACGTTTGATGCCATGTTGTGATTCCTCTCTAGTGGCGCTTGCGTGGTGACCAGACATTGGCGGAAAGATTTTCCCAAGAAATTTGTGGAAGGATTTATTTTCATTGCAAAATTGTTATATAATAGTTGAATATACAACAAATAATATGAATCCACACAAACATAGTTGGTCTAAGGCTTATAATACTATTAAAATGATGCCTACATTTTGCGAAGTAGTTCTCAACCCGGCCGCAGTTGGACAGTGGCCTACGCCTGGGGAGTAACGCGCGCAAAATAAAAACCTTCCTCCTGGATTCATATTGCACAGAGGTTGCTTGGAAGTTATTAACAAACAACTGGATTAAATGGGAATGTTACCGGTACCAGAAAACCTGACTAACCAAATTTCTCCATTCCTGAATTTTCAGTGTTCTGGCGATTTTCTCCAATGGCTTGGAGTAAGGTCAAGAAAATTCACCCACTTGTCAATCTAGACACCAGGAGGATATTGGTAGAAGAAAAATGATTTGTTTGTCTTCAGGTTTGCAACATACTTCAACAGAACACTTAAGTGTCTATATCAGCAAGCATTTCATTGCTCTCTTTAGTTATGTATTTATATGAGAAAAGAGTTCAATAGAACACTTAAGTTTATATATCAGTAAGCTTACATCTCACTACTCCCTTCAGTTATATCTCATGGTCAGAAAATGTGCAATATATCATAACACACAAATTTTCATAGCGTTGTCACTTCACTTATAACACACAGTTGTACTAGTAGTACATAATCGTTATATCTTTTAGTATTGACTCTGCTTTTGACGCTGAGATGGGAAACATTGACGACGTCTGACGACTAAAAAGCAACCATATGTCTCTACAGGAAATTATCCCTCGGCACCTCAGTTTCTCACCTAAGAATACGGTGGATTCTCGGACATAGCCTTAGTATCTCAGCCGCGCTTTTATCGCAGCCGTTCATGTGGAGACTACGAAGTATCCACACGGCTCCTAGCACCGGTTTAAGCGGGATTCGATACGCTAGATAGTGAGCTGTAATGACAGATCAGTTCAAACAAATAACTCATCTGATGTTAATGGATGAGCATCGTGGGCGTCTGATGGAGTAAAGGCCTCAACATGAGCTAAACCTTGTTAATGCAACAATACCCAGAAAAACTAACATGTAATGCCCGACATCGTACGGCTTAAATTTCCCCCCAAAGCAATATACACAAGGCTGTCTCCCTGATGTATGGGGGCTCATTCGGATATCCTGTTCGGTATCCAAGTTATCCTGTTCGGTATCCTCGATGGCCGCAGAGAAGGTATTAATGGCTGCTGGCAAAATACAGCCCCAAAAGGTGGATTCTTCCACAGTAAGTGAGTAAGTTATCAGTGAGCTGTCTGTATTAGTTGATAGACCTTCAGCAGTCTCTGTATCGGTATCAGTAGGTGGACTGTCAGAATCAGTCGGTATGCTCTCAGCATCTGCATTGGCTTCTTGCGCTTCTTTCAACCCTGTTGACGGAGAGGGGAGGGGCGGGGGGCTTCCATAATTTTGGGAAAGGTATTGAGTCACTATTTCTAAAAACTCTGGCGATGAGTGTATGTGGATATTGAAATATTCAAAATGTCTTTTGGAAGAACTTGATGTTGAAGGTCCAAAGCCGTACAGACATATATCCGCTTGGGATCTCTCGATTCCCTATACTACAATCCCTCATCAGGGCCTTATTGACCGTCTACGTTCATAAATAGTATCTGTATCAGACTGATCGCCGATATAGTAATGTCAGAAGCCAAAAGCATTCTTTAGCTCTACTACATACCAGGGATATCATTCTTTGTTTATAGAGTTTCTTGAATTTCTTATTAGGAATATCTATGTGAAATTTGGCAACACAATATATCAACATTACATAGATATTCCAGAGGTTACTAATTGTGCACCTCCTTTGGCTGACCTATATCTCTTCTCTTTTGAATACGATTACATGCAGGCACTTTCATTCCTTTTCATTCACCAAACACTACATAGACGATCTTCTCGATCTAGAGAATATATCAGTATACCAATGACGCTATATCAATAACGCAGTGAAGGATACCTATGCACCTTCACTTCGTTTGAAGGAAACTACAGATAGCCCTAACGGCACATTATATTTAGACCTATATCTCTATTCTCTCTAGTCGACTTTACGACCTGATTGCAATTTTTACATCGTAAACTATACCTTTCTGAACAGCAATACTTCAATGAGACCTGTATATTTCGCCTATTATGATTTGGTAGATCCTATGTTAAAACATTATTGCGGAACTTATAAAACAGGCCTATACCACCAAGCGCCTCCACACAAAGTTTCTCAAATTTGGAGATTCATATCGCAAGGTGATAGCAAAAATAAGAGCGTAGAGTGCAAGATTTATGGCGTTACGTTCGTAACTTGTGTCTAATTCCGCTCAGACAATCAAAGTATGACTCAGGTACACCATTTTCTAGATAACGACTTTACAAACAAAATCACATGGATATTACTGATCAGCGATACGGATTTGATAGTTTGGAACATCATGATGTCTTTCCGGCATCACTGATAACTGTTGAACGCTTCTCTCTTGGAGGAAACTAGGCTATGTTTATGTATACTATGATTGTTGTAGTTTATCTTCTTTCTTCCACTTAGAACATGTATAGCCCATGTTGACGGTTGACTGTCGACCGTACACGTCTTTGGGCTAGGCTAGGTTTTATGGAGTAGCGCCCGCCACCGCCTAGCTTAACGCTTCAACGACCTGGTGAAATAGTTCAGAACCTCTGATAGGTCTAGATATCCCATGGAATTGAAACTAATTCATCGAAATTCAATGAGCCCCGTCAACGCCCGTAGATACGCCTTAACGCCCCTCTCAACGCCTTAACGCCCTATCTTACCGCCTTAACGCCCTAGCTTAAAAGCTTGACGCATTGTCGACCGTCCAATCACAGGCACATGCTTTGACCATTAGCCGTTCACCCTTTGTGGAAGTGAAGTCATCACCGGACTGACGTCACTGCATGCATGTACGCTCACCTGGTGGCGCCACTTGGAACCTACAGCCTGTAGCCTGACCGATCACAATGTCTTGCACATGTACATTCTGTCAGAAAAACTGTTCTCATCTCATCATGCAATGTAAACACAACAAGCATAGTGCGTATTACACATCTTATTCTTCCCTCCACCACAACGCTCTCATGCTGGGGAGCCATTGTGGGTGTGTTGAGCTCCGAGCTCTTAACTGCCCCATCGGAGCTCCAAGCTCTTGCACCTCGGAGCTTCGAGCTCTTAAGAATCACATCCCAAAGCTCCGAGCTCTTAGCTGTTCCATCCCACTCTTAAAGGTGACGTCATTACCGGAAGTGACGTCTTCGCACTCTTGTTCGCTCACCTGTTGGTGCCGCCTGAACCCTACAGCTTGCAGGTTATATTGACCACCAGAGAACTGGCGGCAAGTCTTCTGTGTACATCATATCCAACTCATGTACTCTACACACAGCTCTTGGAGCTCTGGGCTCTTCCATATAAATAAAACATTCAGTGGTAAGCCTTAATTATACGACTAGTCTAAGAGGTGACGAGAGCCATGGATTACGTATGTCACTTTTGTTCGAAGTTATTGTCCAGCTCGTTTAACCTACGTTGGCCTTTGCTTTCTATACATAAAAATAACGTAGACGAATATCAAGCGATACAATAGATTCAGATAACGTACGTATTACTACGGCCGGGCTCAAATCATCTTCGTCGTCCTGGATGATTTTATGGGTTTTGTAAAACGGGACGAAGAAATAGCCGACCTACTTACCAAAGGCTCACATCAAGGAATCTATCCATCATCTATTTAACTCACAATCTCCACACTCAGGATAAAGCCTGTCAATACTTCGTGTTCTTCAACAATCATATTGACAGACAACAAATACAAGCGTGGGGAGAAGAATCTATACTCGACATACGACTCGTTTAATGCGAACTGGATGCGATGTCCAAGCCTTATTGCCACCTGTTCGTAGATTCGAAACATCATACAGCGAAGGAGAACCGACTGGCCAGCGCTGTAAAACCACGAAATATGCTCGTACAACATTGGTCCTGGAATAACAAGATCCAACAAATGTCACCCTATCCTCTTGATTTGGAAAGTCGAAGAGTTACAAATCAGCAAATGTCGATCCCCTACTCTTCAATACCTCATGTAGCCCCGATTCGGAACCCAGCATTGTACCATCCTATCTTGCATGACAAGCCTAACGAGATCGAGCACGGTGCGCAAGCGGGAGATGGATTATAACACTCGTCCACCGTGGTTTGAAGATAAGAGAAATAACGGCGTTTCAACAAGGAAAAGGCTAGTCGGTTGTCCGGAGCGAGCATGGGTCTGACTGCCGTAAAAGGAAATATACTTCAGACGATGAAAGTGACTGCGAAGAAAGCGTATTTCCTGGGAAAGAGATCCATCCACTGATTCGCACAAGCGCATCAATTATAATGTCTGAGAAGAACTGTTTGGCATGCCTATAACGGAGAAATATCGTAAAGATATTGAAGAGCGGAAACACCAGTATTTGAAGCAAGGCTACGGTGAAAATCAATCGCGTGAAATGGCTGACGTAGACCATATCCCGATGATGGAAACGACGCTGCACCAAATGTATAAGGATCTCCTGTGTGAGGTGTTAAATAACATCCCAGTGAGTTTAATGACACTTCCAAATTTTGATTGAAGTGTCCTTTAACACCTATCACCGTAGGTGTAAAATAACAACCTTGGGGGTTCATCGACACCTCTATCGTTGAATTGATGGTGTTCATTAATACCTTCCGTAGAAGGTATTGAATATGGCACCAGGATGTTTATGGACACAATAACGTTGATTCAATTTTATTCCTAGGGCAACTACGAGGAAGCAATTCACTAAAAATACGTACACATGCTCCATATAAGTTCTCGTCCTGAAAATTTCAAGCAAAGTGCCTCAAAATATTTCAGTATTTTACCTGTGGATTTACGCCTCTCCTCATACTATATTGCATTTGTGTATATTTTATAAAAGATATACACCAGTAGTGGTAGGTATATATTTTGTACCTTTGTATATTTACAGTTATCATGTTATGTGCCTCCCCAGACACGGTGAGGGAAATCATGCTCAAAGCAGAGGAACTCAGTTATGACAATGGCGAATACGTCTTCCTCAACATCGACTTATTTGGGAGGTAAGGTTCAATACGAAAAGAAGTTTTAGATGGCGAAAACAGTGAAACTCTCCAAATATGAAGTGACAAATAGCTGTATCACGTGACCAATGGTATGATCAGAGTGACAATTGTGAGGGCACTGAATAGTTACCCATTTAGGCTGGCTGAATTGAGAGGGTTTTTTTGCTGATGTAGCTGAAAGAAGATGTAGCAGTTATAAAATATAAAAGAGAATCGTGATAAATGTCCATATTTTGGGTAAGGGTGCACTTCAGCTATTCCCTATTTGTTTTTTGGCCCACAGTGTTTTGTCCTTTTTGCTGGGTGGATCGTCTCGGGTCCTGTACCATGGAATTGAGCTAAAGGGGAAAAAATCATCTATTTTCTCTTATCTAAAGAGCGAGTGAATGATTTTTCATGAGTGAAACACGACTGCTTTTTAATCAGGTGCACCGGCAGCATTCAGAAAAAAATTCAATTGAATATCTCTTCAATTGCTCGAGTTTTGTGAAAAAGACATCGCCATTGAGTGCGAAAGCACGTTCACTAGATACTATGATATGATGCGACACGAGATGAATATGCATGACACTGAAGACACCAGGGCACAAGAAGCCAATGCTGAGCGAATACCGGCTAATTCTGAGAGTACACCGACGGATACCGAAACAGAGACTGTTGAGAATCTTTCTACTAATACAGATAGCTCGCTTGTTGTTAGTCAGGCTATGTCCCAGGGAAGCATGAGTGAGGAAGAACCCACATTTTGGGATCGTATTGTGACAACAGCTATTAATACCCATGCTGCAGCGATCGAGGACGCCGGACAGGATAAATTGCAACACACGTTCATGTACATCCATACGTGCCCCTGCATCAGAAACAGCCATGGCGATCTATGAACAGTATAGCCAGCTGCCGCTCGAAAAGAAAGGCGACCCCAGGCACAGGTCCATCATGAATACCAAGCGTCACATGGAAGAGGATATGGGACTACCGCCCTTCGATGCGGCTGGTCTATGACATTTTGCCCTTTTGCCCGACGACGCTTAGGACAGAATGGCAAAAGCGACCATGACCGAAGACTGATCTTTCTCAAATAGCGGCTTATAACTGGACAAGAGCAGCCGACGATGGATCTGAAACACAACGTACTATATTATTAGTGAGGTGGCTTAGCAAAAAGATCGTGACACGCTGGACCAAAGCACCAAACTTGGCACATCCATCACTTGAGGCATACAGAACAATATCAGAAGGGGCGCCCATTACTTTGGATCGCATGACGCCCTCTGGTCCCCAAAAGGGCATCTAAGGGGAAATATTATCATTGAAAAAATAGATAGCTTACCAATAGCTTCATTATTTTCGTTATCCTTGAGACTAGGAAGCTGAAACTTACCACACTATATATTTGACTCCAGTGCTACCAGAATATGTAACAAAATTCAAGATGGTCTCAATGATGATGTCACAGTGACGTCATATTATAAAAATAAGCCATTTTATTGATGATTTTTCGGATCGATTTTTCAAACTTTTTAATTGTGCAATTTTCTTCGCCCAAATTGCCTTCTAAATTAGTAAATAATCATCTGATGTGATATATGATGTTATTGGGCAATTTTGCGTAGAAAAATACACCAATTTTGAAGAAAATACTCCAAAAACAAAATTTTCAAGCTACATCACCGTGTCGTCAAATCTGAATTTACCCATGATGCTCTTTTCCCAGAATAAAATGACCAAGTGCTAGCTCTAAGCAGTTGTGAGCACCAGAGAAAAGTTCCATGAGAAGGGGGGCGAGGAATGAGCTGAATCCACCAATAATAATTGAACACTGGATCCTCCCTAATGCACAGGTGCTGAACCATGCACCTGTAAATGTAATGGTCTTGTCACCCAGTGGAATATATTAGATGTAGTTTTAGACTCCTTCCCCCAATCTGCCTCTGAACCTGAAATCGTCCTAAGCACTCCCAATCATGCCAATGGCGGTGGATAGAAGTACACGTGTTAGTTTAATGTTAATTTTATGTTCCTGTTCTTCAATAGGCGTCAAATGCACTTTCCGATCCCTTACCAGTGTCTATTCACTCTCTCACATCCCTTTAGCTATCCTGAAAATATTTGACAGCCTATTGATCAAAAAAAGATTTTAAACCCCTATTTTTACCCTTGGTAATACAACAGCCATTCTGGCAAAGTCCCATGAACATCCGACCAAAGCTGTGACCATTGAATGGCAAGATATAGACCAGTGTTATAACATGTAGATTGTATGTTGCATGTTCCCGGTCCCCATTGCGTGTTAAATGCCCGTATGATTTCTTCTTGGTTTCAGAGTCCCTTCTCTGAACATATAGCTCTTTTAGAGAGTTTCTTGAAAGTAGGGCGTACTAGGAACTGGCATAAGGCATTCCAAATGGTGTGGCATGGTACGCCAAGTTGGAACTCCTAGGAACTCCTAGGCATCCTTTTTCGAAGCAAAGAAAGGATGGCTTATGGCTTGCCATACAATAGCACAGAGAGAATGGCAGGGAATGGCATATGTCATCCCAATTGGAACTCCTACCCATGCTGATCAGAACACTGCACTGGGCATAGTGTATCCCATATGGATAATCGGCATATGTCATTCCTATTAAGGAACTCACGCCCTAATTTCAAGAAGCTCCCTTAGCTATCCCGATGTAATTTCACGGCCTTCCAGAAAAAAATCCTGGCCTCCAACAGGCGTAAGATGCCATTTTGGGGATTTTTCTTTTCATGTTCACCCTCACACTCTTCAGATGAAGTTTCATACCACCCCGTCCAAAACTGTGGTTATATACGGTGGCCACAAATGAACACACAGAGACGCGTATAACTAAACACGAGTCCCCGGCCCTTGTAACAGCTATGCATCTCTCAAACTTAAAAGTAGAAAGATTGAAATTAGAGAAATAAGCAAGAGGTGGGAGAAATTGACGACGTCTGGCGACTAAAAAGCAACCATATGACTCAAACGGAAAGCTTCCTTCGGCACCAAACATGCAGACCCGAGAATATGGTGGATTCTCGGATGTAGCCTTAGTATCTCAGCCGCGCTTTTATTGTAGCGTTTCGTGTGGAGATTATGAAGTATCCGCGCGGCCCCTAGCACCGGCTTAAGCGGATTTATATAAGCTAGCTCGGGAGCTGTGATGACAGATCAGCTCAAACAAATAACTCATCGGATGTTAGTGGATGAGCATCGAGGACGTCTGATGGAGTAAACGCTTCAACATGGGGTAAACCTGGTAAATGCAAGAATACCCAGAAAAACTAACCTGGCCAGTCTTGAGCATTTTCATCTTTTTTTTAATTTTACGAGATGGAAAGCTGAATTGTCAAGTTTTACATGGTTACCGGGCGATTGTTTCCTTTTACACAGGCGATTAATTAAACCTAATTGGTTTAAGTGGTTTCAACCCCACTTCCTTCTCAGAGAACTTTTCCCTGGTTCTCCAAAATAAAGAAATGTTGAGAGCTGTAACTTAGTGCAGTTATAGCTTATGATATTGAGATTGTTTTGAACCTGTAGCATAATACTTGGAGCAGAGCATCATGAGTAAATTCAAAATGGGTGAAATTAGGGTGTAACTGGAAAGTTCTGTTTTCCTCGTATTCCTTCAAAATTAATGCGTTTTGTTTTCGTAAATGTAAAAGAGTTTTTTCTCGAATGATTATTTACTAATTAACCAGGCAGTTTCTTAGCGAAGAAAATTGCGCGAATAAAAAATTTGAAAAAATCGGCCCGAAAAATCGTCAACAAAATGGCTTATTTTTGGAAAATAATGTCATCAGCCACGCCATCTTGGATTTTGTGACATTTTCTGGTAGCGCTTGTACCAGTGATACAGTGTGGCAAGTTTCCCCAGTCCTAAGGATAATAAAAATGACAAAGCTGTTGAGAGGCTAACTATTCTTTAAATAACAATCTTGCCCCTCAGATGCCCTTTTGGGGGCCAGAGGGCATCACAGATGCCAGAGCAATGGGCACCCCTTCTGATATTGTTCTATATGTCTCAAATTATGGGTGTGCCTAGTTTCGTGCATGGACCAGCGTGTCACGATCTTCCCAAAATATGGCCCTAGGCCACCTCACTATGTAAACACACCCAACTCGGCCAATTATCACGACTGTCAGACTCTACTCCTCTAGTGCTTCAATATGACACCTAGCAAGAATCTTTTGGACCAGGAATGACCAATCTCTACCCCAAATTCCCACCTCAAATGACCACGTACCCTACAAGCCATTCCAGTTGAACTTTAATATGACACCTCACACGACCCACTTGGACCCAAAAACGTCCACTCAAGCGCCCCTTTCTACTAAGCATGCGCAGATTGACGGCATTTCCGCAACACACCAGTCCAGTCAGATTCTCTCCCACGAGCGCTTCACATAGCCCATTCGGACATCGGATGGTCCAGCTCTACCCCGAAACGTCAACTAAATGCCATTTTCCTATTGCGCATGCGCAGATTGATGGCATTTCTACTACACATCAGCCGAGTCGGACTCTTCTCTCCACGAGCGCTTCAAACTGATACCTCACACGCCCAACTTTGACCACGGATGTTCCATCTCTACTTCAAATCGTCCATTCAAATGTCCCTTTTTCTACTGCGCATGCGCAGACTGACGACATTTTTACAACACATCATCCCAGCCGAACTCTCCCCCCCCCCGCAACGAGCTCTTCAAACTGATACCTCACACGACCAATTCGGACCACGTATGTTCCATCTCTACCCCCAACACGTCCACTCAAATGCCCTTTTTCTACCGCGTATGCCCAGATTGACGGCATTACCTCTACACATCAGTCCAGTCGGACGCTACTCCGCGAACGCTTCAATATAACATCTCACGTGACACATTCGAACCATCGATGGTCCATTTTTGCCCCAACATGTCAACTCAAATGCCCCTTTTCCACTATTCCCTGATTACGCATGCGCAGAATGCACAGGATTTCCACTACAGGACAGGATTTTCTCTATAACCCTCGAAATAAGGTGACATATCAACCTCAAAATTGACAATAACATGTCCTAATGCCTCCCAAAACCATGGAACTGCGCTTAATTATGTCAATGTCAGTGTGACCTGACCTAATTGGATCAAAGTCAATGTGACATACTTTCTGACCCAATTTCTGGCCTAATTCCCCCCCACCCCCAATAAATTTTGTTTGGCCCTTAATAGGGAACATGTTTGCAGTTTTCACCTCTCGGCCAAAAAAAAGTTGTCGTTATCATGTATGTCTGTACGCCTGTATGTCTGTGCGTCTCCGTCATTTACTATGCCTACGGGCTTCAAAACGAAGGCATACTGACACAGTGTTGGTCCAATTAAATACATTCTCTTCTTCTGTTCCAGCAAAAATCAGAATGATAGGCCCTGGTACCGACCAACCGACACGGAAAAGGAGAACGCCCGAGCCAAAAAGGCATACGAGGCATTGATGACGGTGACAATGCGAAAGCCCACCAGTATGGAATACCGTATTTTTTCAGAAGAAGTGAAGAAACGTGCACGTAACAAGTATGAAAGCTTCACCTCCGACGAAGGAGAGGTCAGTAAAAAATGTCGATTTCCTTGAATTGCGAGGCGTGACTATAAGAGGAACTGTCAACCGTTCTTAGTTCTAATTTTTTTTACATTACAGTGAAAGTAAAAATGGAATGGAGACATATTAGTAACAAACACAAAGAAAATATGTGAGTTCCACAATGACACATATCGCAGCGGCGGCAGAAGCTCCCGAAAACTGGGTGGGGGGGGTTAGACTATCGCAGCACTTTAGGCGAGGATCCAGGGGCCGCCTAGTCGCCGGAGGCTCCGCGCTCCTAGATGGCTGTAGACGCATTCTGGCCGATTTCCGGCATAAAAAACGTATCATCACAATGTAATCAACTGCATTTTCAGATTGTTTTTGTGATTTTTCTCGTCATTTAAAAGAAAATTGAGTTGATAACTTTCGAATGTAAAAAAAAGTCTTTTTCCTTTCCAAAATTCGAACTTTACGGAGTAATCTCGAAGAAATTAACATTTCAGCAGAGGGTTGGAGAGCGCTGACACGTTTGGAGAGAAAAGTTTTGGCTGCAAACAAACAACGACGTTTGGTCGTTTTTCTGAAAGTCGTATTCTTTCCCAACCTCCGTAACTTCAGGCTGTCGCGTTTGAAGAGAAATATGTGAACCCAAAAAAAGAAATAATATAAACGCAATTTTGATTTCTAAATTTGATAATCAGCTAATCGTCCAATAAAGCTAATGCAGTTTCTATGTTAATTAACATCTGAAACAGTTATTGGTCATTGCGAACGGAACACAAGAATGAGCAAGTCAGAGCACTTTAAACCAAACAGCAACGTGCCCCTCCAGTGCAAAGTCGCCGCTCCGTGAAAACCTAGCCTACAGGGCGGGGCGAAGCGCCGCGGGAAAGAAACCGGCCTGTATATCTGTATATCTGGTCACATCAGGACCAAAATCATGAAAAAGTCACCCGGCTTCTGTTGAAAGAGGGGGGGGGGGCTGAGCCCCCGCCCTCTCCAAACCAGGGGGTTGCAGCCCCCCCCCCCCGCTTCCGCCGCCCTTGTATCGCAGAATACGTCACGGAGTTCATGTTTTGTTCTTTTGCTAGTTGAACGGATGAGCATTTTATTATGGTATCAGATTCAAGAAAAAAAATAAGGGTCAGAAAAAAATAGTTTTTTCACTCTGTGTGACAGACAATAGCCCTCACTCAGTGTGTCTGGCGTCTAGCATTAGGCCTATGTTGATGCGCTCGTCTCTGTCCCAACGATAAACACCGCCATCTAGGCTAGCATAAATCAGATTACAAATGACAATTGTGAGCATAAATGCAGTGTAAATGTTTCCAATCACAGGTTAACAGCTTTGTTGGTGCCTTTCATGATGCGGTAATCCTCTACGCCATTGCCTTAAACGAGACTCTAGAAGCAGGAGGAAATATCAAAGATGGGGCAGAAATCACTCGGCGTATGTGGAATAGAACCTTTGAAGGTGAGCAGTGAGAAGAAAAAATCTGTAATTTACAGTAGCGACCAATGTAGATGCAGCCTAGTTCTTGATACATTGAAATATATGTAACATAGCATGAGGTGAGAACTGAGGCGGTATATAATGTTGCATGAAATGGTACACGAAATCCTTCACGAGTGATATGACAGAAAATCTTGACTAAAACCTACTTATAATTCAGTCATACATTTTGTATGTACAACGAGACAAATTATCCAATCGTCGTCGATTATAAAAATTCTGAGTCATAAGGAGCTAGACGGAATATCGATTCTGTCATGGTGTAGATGTGAAATTTAAATGCGACACGGCCTCTGATAATGTAGGACATTAGTACCTCGTCTCACACTGCTAGGAATCCATATTGGCATCCATGTTGTAAGCACAGTATCACGCCGAAACTCCAAACAGTTCTGTTACCATGGAGATCAGCTGGAGAACACAAACCAGGAGAAGCACCCCAAATTAGAAGAGATCCTTCGCGGGTGGGATCAAGGGAATATCCAGTTCATTTGGATATGTATTTTGTCTCCTGATAACGGAGAAATACACCGAGGACTATGTGAGCGGAAAAGCATCCTAAAGCATGTGCTGTGCTTCACTTGCGGCGAATCACGGTTTACATCTGAGAGCTGTAAAATCCTTACACCATTAATGGGCGAGGTACTATGACTTCGACGGAACAGGTCGAGCAGTCGCGAATGTACCAAACACCACACTCGCGCCTGGAGTATGTTGACTGTAATCGATTCCACCACCAATGAACTCCTCCATCTGTGTCGCCAATGCCGGCAAAACAGTAGACGTATGCTCGACAATATCCCAACTCACAGAGTGTGATAAATCTGATAACCAGATTGCGATGACGTAACCATGGAAACTACGACGTCGACTTCCGGCCCAGCATTTCGTGAAGATTATAAGCGCTGATGACGTCATTTTACCTGGGTTGGTCATTTGTTATTTATTCACTTGTCATTGCGTATCAATGCTACGTTTTTCCATGGTTGTCTTCCGAAAGAACTCACCTATGTTATTATTAATATCATTGTCAAAAATAAATCTGCGGACATAATTCAGTCAGTTAACTACAGGCCCATAGCAGTTGCCACCGTCATATCGAAAGTTATCGAACTTTTTATGCTTCAGATATGCGAAAAACAATTTTATAGCTCCGATTTTCAGTTCGGTTTTAAAGCAGGTCACTCTACTGACCAACGTATATATGTTTCCAAGGAAGTTGTAAATTTGTATCGATGCAATGGTAGTCCTGTGTTTGTATGTTTTTTAGATGCTAGCATAGCTTTTGACAGAATCAACCATTGGACATTACTTAAAAAGTTAATTGATCGTAATATTTTTATGTGTTTTATCAATATTTCGTATGCATGGTGTAGCTTACAGCAGTTTGCTGTTAAGTGGGGGTCCACTGTTTCCTCGTTTTTTTGCTATGTCCAATGACATTGTTTATTTGCGACTTATCTGCATGATCTGGATTTATCATTGTCTGATGCCGGCGTTGGTTGCAACATATCTGAGTTGTTTATCAACCATTTACTTTATGCTGATGATATATGTCTTATCTGTCCCTCGGTTAAAGCCTTGCAGGCACTCCTAGATTTCTGCTCAGTATATGCTGATTCACACGACCTTGTATATAATTCGAAAAAGACTGTCGGCATGTTATTCGTGCCCCGGTATTATAAGGATGTTCAGCCTCCTATTGTTAAGCTGAATGGTATGACATTGAAGTATGTAAACTGTTATACGTGGATGGATGGATGGATGTACTTGGGCACTCCATCGCACCGCGATGGGCACAGGTCGGGCGAACACGCCGTGCAACCCGTTTTCCCCAACCCGCCCTACACATGATCCCTCTTAACAGTGTCACATAGACACTGTTTAATCTGCACATTCTTACCTCGGCCATATATTGACTTGTGAGTTATCTCATAATCTACATTGATATAGACATGGACTCGCAGAGACGGTAACTCTGTGTCCGTGCTCATTTATTGCTGAGAAAGTTCAAAGATTGTACTTCTACTCTAAAGAAAGCCCTGTTTAAGGCATTTTGTTGTAACATATATTGCTCTCATCTTTGGAACGCGTACACCCGAACGACATTTAATGGCTTGAAAGTTATGTACAACACTACGTTTAGGTTAATGCAATATAGATATAGTTGTAGTGCCAGTACTATGTTTGCTATTAATATCATTCCCTCGTTTGGAGAATTGCTCAGGAAGACTGTATATTCGTTTAGAGCAAGAGTTATGTCTAGCGGCAACTTGTTGTTCCGCTCAATCTGTAACTCTGATCTTCATGTGAACTCTCCTTTGGTAGCCAAATGGCAAGAGCTTTTGTTTAATATCAAATAGTGCTGTAATGCTTCTCGTGAGCATTGTAGCCTCTTCTCTCTCACCACAATCATTTAATGTACTTATATGGACTTTTCGTCTGAAATAAAAAGTTATTATTATAATTATGAACGTATGAAGTAAAAAGAAGTTGACAACTTATGTCACAGGAAGTAAGACCGCTCGTGGCAGAACTGAACCAGGGTGAAAACGGTTACAACCCTACCTCCAAGCATCAATATTCCCAGTAATACATTTAATATAGGTCGATAGCACCCTAACGGCCATATCCTTGGTGATAAAAATCGGTAAAAAACGATGTGAGCAAGCGGAAACACATCTTCATTTTATCCAGCCAATTTACGCGTTCCCACTTCGAACCTGCCTTGATTTATCTGACCCCCTTCAGTTTTCAAAATCCGAGGTATAAATTTGACCTACGAACGTTCGACGAACCAATCAGAACCTACACACCGATTGTGAGTAGAGTGACATCATCCTCAAGTAGCGGCGTTTGTATTAACCCACTATATAGGTCAGCGGATCAATAACGCTCTTCTACGAGGCATTTCGAAATTCAAATGTTTTCGAGGTCAGTGACATCTCATGTCTACTTATAAGTTCTTTGAACATCGAAGGGAGCCAAATATATGAAGGGAAGTTCGAATTGGGAACGTACAAATTGGATAGGTCCATCATGTATGATACCGTCAATCGGGTACAGTATGCGTGCAATATACTTGCTCCTTTTCAATACTTGATTGAATTGTTCCCTACACGTAGTTCCTATGTTGTAAGGGATGACGGATAGACCAGAAATTGGCTTCATAAAATGAAGATGGCGGAAACACACTTCTCTCCAGTGACTATACACACATCTTAGCTTGCTAAGGGCATTTCACGTTTCACTTAACACTACCCTTAGATTGCCGCTGTGATTCGGCATGTATTTCACACGGCGTCATCTATCTAGAGGGAGATAATCGAGTTCGAAAGTTGTTCCCAAAGCATGAGGTCAAATGTCGGCCCCATTTAAACGAGCCAATGAAATTATCTGTATTCAAATATTTCTCAGACGTGCAGAGATGTCAGTTTCACGAGGCGCAAGACTGGGGGAGTCTACGCGAGACCAAAACGAAGTTGTGCGAATTACCTATTTTATTTCTGACTCTAGTGGAGCATGCTTCTTTGTTAAATCATATTACAAACGGCCTAACATATTTGAAAACAAAATAAAATCGGCGACAGATATGCTTTTTATTTTGTGATGGGGGCACTTCGAGGCCCACCATGGGATCGTTTCAATCGATCGCTTTCTGGAGGTGTGTCTTCGTTGTATGAATGTGATTGCACCGATGTCGGATGTAACGGGACCAGTCGGATGTGACCATTTGGGAAACGCCCTACTACACACAGATAGCACCCGTTACCGCATGGCTACGAGCAGAAGTTTCTACGTATGATCGTGCCATGCGTTCGGATGATGCTATACACAGTGAGAACTGTGTAATCATCTGACATCACGTAATAATATAGGGAGGTCGATTTTTCGCTGGCCGAGACACCAGCTGGTCCGAGGAAGGTGTACCGGTATATAAAGGGTCGAGCGATATTGTTAAATATTGATGATGATAAATCAGTTCGTCACTAAGGAACTGTGGGATTTCCTTAGTGAGGGTTTCCACTTAGATTGACAGAACTCGATCTAGTTTAACAATGGGTGTGTTAAGATACGATAATGGACAAGGTGAGAGCTAAGGCAGTATATAATGTATTGCATAATTTGTTGTATGAGCATCACCATGCCATAAGTGCAAGAGCAAATAACCCAGGAAAGGAACAAATGAGTCATAACAATATTGATTGGGGTAATCACCCCATCGGTAAGACCAGGGAATCAGAGAGAGAAGGTCACATGAATAACACAACAGCTGGTTGTAATTAGCAAAGGAAAGCAGGCATAAACATGTCAAGTAACGAACACTGAGAATCGATGGAATTAAGTCGCCATCAGGATGTCAGACTAAACAGGGGTAAAATATACGAACTCATGAGATAAATTATTTGAACTCATTCAGAACTAATAATAGATAGTTACGTCATTATCCAACAATCCGAAATAAACACATACGGAGAAATAAATTAAATCGGAAGGTATAAAAATAGAGACAGAAAAATTGTGCGGGATTGGGAAGCCTGAGAGCAAACAACAAGTCTCTAAATCCGTGAGTAGTAGAGATGTCTGGCTGGCAACAAATGCACTTGGTGACCTGGTCACGTGATCATTTGGGGCCAGCCGGCTTTGGAGAATGAAAGGCCCGGATGTTGAAATACATGTGTTAAATACATGTACCCAATAGATGTACTGAGATTAACAGAGGGTGAGGTTACAATGGTGATATGGGGGTATCCCCCCACCCCCTCCCCTCCATCAAATTCCCATACCCGAAGTTTAGGGTGCGTGAAAAGTTAAAATAATAAGGTGGCCTTAAATATAGATAGGGCATGTTATGTCTCATTAACAAATTGGAGTTGTAGCGGGTAATAATTTACGGTATCATACGGTGTTGGTTTCTCCTGCTTTAAATTGTTTGCGCATAATTACATATTTCTCTTTCGGAAGATTTGACTGAACCTGGTTTGGGATGTCCTCCTAAATACGTCAGCTACCTAGATTTCTCCATTTACAGATTTAATATTACAATATTTTCGTTATTCTGGAATTGCACTATCTTAATATAACGGTTTTAATATTACCTACTTTTGATCCGGCGAAGTTTGCTCTCATGTTCAGAAAATTTGTTACATGGAACACCTTCGTTCTGAACAATTCACTGATACATGTACACCTGAAGACTACCGAGGTAGATCAGTAACACGGCTAGTATTTCCCTTCATTTTCCTTGTAGCCCCATGTTCTGGGAGCAATGTCGGTTTAGTACGTCCACTCGCTTGGAACGATGTGACAATAAGCAATAGGAATGCATTGCGCTTCAAAGTCCCATGTATTGGGAACAAAGACCACGTTGTATTGACCGAGATAATAGCGACAGAGCCTGAGTACATGTATAAACTACATCCACCGATCCGTATAGACCCACATGACCTCAATGCCGACGAGTACCAAAAGCAAAAACACGGGATGAACACAAAAATGGAATATCTTAAACATGTAGAATATGTGATGTTGAAGTAGTCGACGAGCGATATAAATCCCTGAGTTGCCCCTCCCCACCCCCCGGTCATGACTAGGGTCTATTACGGATGCCAAGCTATATATTGCACCTTATACTGGTAAATTTTAACGAAAGAAATCGATATGGGAGCAAATGGTGCGCTTGTAACAGGTTTGAAGAAGTTGAGAAAAAGCGACTATGGAGCTTTCGTAATTTGATAGGGGATAATTGCTATTGTGCGGAGTGAAGTTCTGTCATGCTAGGTTAGTCATGAAATATTTTCTTAGATATTTCTTGGGTTGAGAGAGTGAGAGCGGATAAATTCTAGCAAGCCAGCAGCCTCTACACCTCGAGTATTCTATCGCGTCCGCTCTATTCTAGGAATCCGGCTTTGAAAATGTATATGAATATCGGTTGCCAGCCTCAATACGGCCTAGCTGTAACTGAAGGAGAAATTTCCTTCAGTAAATGGGTTCAGTGAATATCTACATAAACTTAGTGTACCCCCCTTTGACTTGATCCGATGTTATCCAATCTTCTCTATCGAAATTTCCATGATTGAAATAGTTTATTGAAAAAGAAAAATAAATGTGCTGTCCATAAATAAATAGAAAAAGAGATTCTTTTTCTATGTTTAAGGCAGTGTGAAATGTGAGAAGAAGAATTGTCCATGAACACACCTACGTTCCTGGCGTGTTTCAACCCGACATCTGCCTGATAATGTAATGGATGCGCACATGTTAAGTCCGCTCAGAGCAGTGTTTCGGATATTTTCGGGCTATATCTATGATATATACATATCCCAGGCATATCCTGATCAGGGGAGGTCTCAGAAAACTCGAAATTCAATATATGACCTATAGCATCCAATGCTTACTTCCGTACACGTCGCCTAATCCATTGTAAGAGGTAAAAGCGCACTCTCAAAGCTGGAAGGGTATACTAGAAAAAACTCGGAGATATCGGGCGTGTAAAGTGTCGAAGACTTTTTCGGTCTATTAACGCTCAATTAAAATGGACTTCGTTCTATAGGATGCTAAAAACAGATCTCGAAAGTTGTTCAGTCGAGAGTATATGGCACCTATCCGCGAAAAATTAACGCCCGTTACCCTTCATCTGAACGCCCGTTAACGGCGTCTCAACAGCTTAACGCCCTATCTTAACGCCTCAGCGCCAATAAAACCAATAAATGAGAATTTGGTTCAGTAGTTTACAATCAATTTTGGTTTATTCCCCCATAAAAGTGTTTCTGACTTCCATATACAGGTATAACGGGTACGGTCAGCATTGACGCTAACGGTGACAGGAATGGTGACTACTCTCTGTTAGATCTCAATCCCAATACCGGAACATTTGAGGTGAGTGAAATATTGGAATAGTCTAATCTAGAAATATATTCTATAAAAAATACATGGTAGTAATAAGGGTTGTCAAAGAAAACAAAAACATGATTGTTGAAATGAGTGTTGAGTGAATAGGATTAGCTCACCGAAGCACCTTGCTGTAAGCCGATATGACACTTCACTCAGTCACTTTATTCTGACGCCGGGCCTGCCAGTCCTTGATCTATTCCCTTAATGCTGAGCGCCAAGCCAGGAAGAAACAAGTTCCGTTTCTTTAAATTCTTATGTGTTTCTCGACACGCCTACCGCTTGCAAAAATACCATGTCTTACTGGAAAAATCCGTGACTTGCACAACCTTAATCCTCTGCACTGCTATTAATTACACCGTAAATTCACAGTTAAATGTACTGGCAGAAATGGTACCAGTACATTCAACTGTAATATTACGTTGCCCCATTATTTGCAATTACCGTTTTTTAACAGGCTTTGAACTGTAAAATTTTGCACCGTATTTTATAATTACCGTTTTTTGACAGGCATTCAACAGTAAAATTTGGGTTGCCCTGTAACTTACAATTACTGTTTTTAACATTCTTTAAACTATACAATTAAATGCACCATTGTCTACAGTTATCGGTTCCGCGGCAACGTAGGTCACTGGAAGGCCGAAATGCCCATTGCTCTTTCGCGTATTGAAATGCTATCACCACAAGTTTCGTAAATAATCACGAAAGAATCTGGGACAAAACTCCAAGTCCGATAAAACTCATCTTCGCATACCCAAGTCGAACACTGAATGACGGAACGTTAGTATAGTAAAACTTGAAATGTGAAGATGGATAAAATGAAAACCAAACCGTACTAGAGACCGAAAAGTAAGTTAGCCGCTGCGTCCGTCAGCACGTGTTCTGATAATGCTCTGAATGGTGTATCGTACAACACAGGAGTCGGATGTTTCCTGCAACTGAGCGTTTCGTGTGCAAATTAAGATATCAACCTCCTTTCAGATAAAACAAAAAATTTATGTTACGCGTGTGCGCAGTTTACCCATTGCAGTTGATATCAACTGAAATATCACAGTTCAATTTACAGATTCTTGTGTTTCCGATTGAATGTACTGTAAACTCCAACATACATTTACTGCGAAATAACAGTAATTTATAACAGTGTGGTCCGCTGGCGGTAAATCAAAGTAATTAACTTTTTGAATAATGTGTATTGTTGGATTCATAATTCATAAGAAAAAAATGTAGCTTCGTGTGCATTTTTTAGATGTAGGCAGTGTTACGTGGACTAACCCATGCTCCATCTGATAAACCATAAAACCTAGGGAATAACCCTGGTTTTGAAGCATATCTCTGAAAAATCATATAAATAGTATTTAACTTTTTCTTATATTCTGATTGTTTGAAGACAATCGTGTCTCTCAAAATTTAACAAATTGATTGAATGTTGCTGCGCAAAATTCTCGGCTAGAAGACTTAAGGGCAAACCTAAGAAGATTGAAAATTACTGATCGAAATGATAGTCATAGGCAGTGTTTGCCAAATATCTCCAAAATGGCTACAAGGATTTGGATGAAAATTTTGCATACATTGGTTCAGATTGTTGTGGTTATTCCAATACAATTAGAAATCAAATATATTCCTATTTCACCAAGAAATCACTCTTGCAACTTACCGCATTGAACTGTAAGGATGCCTGGGTGCATTACTTGGATAGAAATTTAAAAACGCCCAATAAACTTCCTTTAAATCAATCACAAGAAGATCCTACACGGATAATTGGGAAAGGAATTGAGAATGGCTTCAAAATTGAAAATTTACAAACAGGAAATGACCACAGGATGTAAATGTTGCACTGCCATTTTCTGCAAGTACTTCTTTTACAGCTGAGTTGAATATTCAGTTGGTAAATTTAACCCTTGATTACCGAATACAGCAGACATGGAACCATATTACACGAGTATACACGACGAATATTTGGGGGGTTAATCTACATGTGTGTTTATACAGTATACTCCCCCCGTTTTACATAAGAATGGAGCACATGGTCATTGAGTTATGACCTGCTACAAGGTAAACATGCGTTGCGTAGAGTTCTGACATATTTATTCACGCTCATAGAAGAGTATTGCACTTAACTATCATATTACCAACTATATACAAGCATGATTATTGCCTATACAAACAGTTTTTGGCCAGATACAAACCACAATTGATGGGTCGCTTTCCTCCATGTGTTGTTGTTGTGTTGGAGGATTCCACACTTACGCCACACTATCGTCCGCCAGCAATTCGTATCTGATCGAGTATATGAATAAAAATGCCCAGCAAAATAGTACTACAGGTATCAGATACTAAAAATGCAAAAAGAATTATTGCGCAAGTAAGAAACGACTAGTGTCCTATAGAATGTATTTACTAATCCATTTACAAAAATTGACAAAAATAACTTGGAGTGCATGATGCATGGTGACGTCATGGTTCGCTGATTTCCGCAGGAATCGTCGGAAAACCCCGAATGCCATTTAACTCCCAACAACTGAGGCAAACCACCCAGATATATAGTCCCTTCACTAAAGGATAATTATTAATCAATAGACGATTTAATTGATATTATGACAATCCATTAATACATACTAAGGGAACATGTAAGGATTCGTTACACTTCGGGATGTTGAATGAATGTTAGATTTCCGGCGCATGTTTATGCAGACAAGGTGCTTGACCCAGCCAGTTTGTGACGATGAAAATGGCGGGGCGGAGCTTTTGAAAAGAACGTAAAAATACACATGGAAAGAGGTTAATAATCCAACATTTGCTTCATTGTGTCTCCCTTGGCAGGTAGTATTTCACTTGATATAAGTGACGATCTTGCTCTGTGTCCAGTTGTCAAGGACGGTAATATCATAATTTTTATTCTGTACTATTAGTAATATTGTAAACAATACAGCGAATATTACCTACCCATAATTCCAAGCGACAAGTAAAGTTAAGAAGATGCCATGGCGGATCATTTGTCACTCATTTCCTGCTTGCAAATTTTCAATTTTGAAGCCATTCTCAATTCCTTTCCCAATTATCCGTGTGGGATCTTCTTGTGATTGATTTAAAGGAAGTTTATTGGGCGTTTTTAATTTCCTATCCAAGTAATGCACCCTGGCATCCTTACAGTTCAATGCGGTAAGTTGCAAGAGTGATTTCTTGGTGAAATAGGAATATATTTGATTTCTAATTGCATTGGAATAACCACAACAATCTGAACCAATGTATGCAAAATTTTCATCCAAATCCTTGCAGCCATTTTGGAGATATTTGGCAAACACTGCCTATGACTATCATTTCGATCAGTAATTTTCAATCTTCTTAGGTTTGCCCTTAAGTAATTTCCTATCCTAGGAAATGGAGATAACCTACTTAAAAAAGCATGGAAAATGACCACCATAGCCCAAACCACCTTAACAATGAAGCTGCGCCGATAGCTCCGGCAAGTGCATTGACACAGCGGTTCACCCTGGTTCGTTCATACGGTCTCTTTTCCATCTTTTCAATCTTGGGAATATTTTTAATGAAAACTGTATGGACTATTTTCGACCTGAATTTTCCAAAATTATCAATAATATAAGTACAGTGATCATTTATTGGAATAGTAAGATAATTCGATCCAAGTTAATATGAATAGACAAAGCCTAGAAGCGAACGGAGAAATTCTTCTTTCTCTCGTTTCTGGCTTTGCCTATTCATGTCAAGTTTTTCACCAGCTCTAAATTAACACAATTACAGGGACTCACACATGTAGTACTCATTCGCATAATTTCTAGTTTCGCACAGACCTAATATTTGAAATGGATGAAATCTAAAGTACTTTTGTACTTTGGAGGGTTCCATTCGATCTGCCCATATCTATCTCAGGAGCAGATATTCTTGGCCTCCTTCTTCCTGTCCACGTTTTGTATAGTATTTTACACTGAACAAATATTTCATTCACAATGATGCATATATCAAACGATGGCTTATTTGAGAGTCAGTTCCTTTGCAGAATTAAAACCATCCAGTATTGTTGTAGCACTGTTGTTGTTTAGTATTTCTCGACATCGCCTGGAGCAGATAAATGTGACAGAATTTATAATAGGCAAGAAATAATCACCTGGCTCACAAATGTAAAGTAGTCGTCCATCGTCAGTAGTATAGAAAGCGCAAATTCCTTATTATTGACCTACTTTTGTGGAGCAAGTGTGGAGCTCTGGTCCAATCAGAAGCGAGTATTTCAAATCTGTCACAGAGCTCTCGTCCAATCAGAAGCGAGTATTTCAAATTGACCAAAAAGCTACCTCCAGCACAGGAGAGTTCCAATTTTTCCAGGTCAAAAATAGTTCCATGTATATTCCTCCGCGGTGATGCGGTCTGGCGGAGAAAAGTAGTCCCTAGATAAAATGGTCCGATTGGGTCGAGTGAGGTATCAAAGTGAAGCATTCGTGAAGGGGCATCTAATGGGCTGGGTGTGGGGTTGAAATATCGGCATTATGCGCATGCGCGGTCGCCGAAGGGTATGAAAATAGACATTTTGGAGCTAGGGGAGTCCCTAATGGTCCAATGGGGTCGACTGAGGTATCAAAGCGAAGCATTCGTGAAGGAGCATCTGATGGGCTGGGTGTGGGGTTTAAATATCGGCATTCTGCGCATGCGCGGCGGCCAAAGGGTATGGAAATAGACGTTTTGGAGCTAGGAGAGCCCCTAATGGACCGATGGAGTTGTATGAGGTATCAATGTGAAGCCTAGGTGAAGGGGTATTTGATGACTGGGTGGGTGCATGTAAAAATTTTCCTGAAAAAAAAAAAAACCGGAAAACGGACTTTATCGAAAAATCCGGGGAAATGCCTATATGGGGTATGGGGGGTATATAGGTCGCCGGGCTTAACGGGGCTCGCCTGTCAATAGAGTTATCTCCCCCTAGTTCCAGGGTGGGTGTATGTAAAAATTTTCCTGAAAAAATACGGAATACGGACTTTATCCTAAATTACGGGAAAATGCCTATATGGGGTATGGGAGGTATAGGACCATCCTGGGAAACGTACTTCTATACATTTGCGGTAGGGTTGTGGGGTCTCGTTTTACTCGTCTCGTCATTTAGAACATGATAAGAAGTGTCCCCGTGCGAATCGGTGAAATTTTTGAAAAAAGTCACGAGCCCCATATAGTCCCATACTGGGGGTATAGGATCAATGTTTGTCCCCTGGGAAACGTACTTCTATACATTTGCGGTAGGGTTGTTTGGATTTGTTTTACTCGTCTCGTCATTTAGAACACGATAGGAAGTGTCCCGGAGCGAATCGGTGAAATTTTTGAAAAAAGTCACCGAGGCCTGGGTAGGCCCATAGGCCTATACTGCATGGCTATGGGTGTATAGGCCCATACGGGGTGGACATGTTGGAGTCTAGGTGAGTCCCTAATGGTCCAATGGGGTCGAGTGAGGTCTTATTTTGAAGCTCTCGTGGAGGAGCACTTGACTACACTAATGGTTCGTCCGTGTTCAATAGTCTGCGCATGCGCAGCCTGGCCCGTAGTATAGAAAACAGGCATTTTGGGTGCTATGTAGGGGTGTGTTTGGGATAGAGATGGGCTATTCACGGTTCGAATGGGTCGTGTGAGGTGTCAAAGTGAAGCTTGTGTGGGGTAGAGTCAGAATGGCGTGTTTCTAAACGCATGTCGCGTCAATCTGTGCATGCGCAGTCTGGCCGTAGTAGAGAAATCAGGCATTTTGGGGGGTATGTGGGTGTGTGTTTGGGGTAGAGATGGACCCCTATGGGTCCGAATGGGTCGTGGAAGGTGTCAAAGTGAAGCTTGTGTGGGTTAGAGTCAGAATGGTGTGTTTTTACGTGCAAGTCGCGTCAATCTGCGCATGCGCAGTTGGTTGTAGTAAGTAAAGTGGCCATTTTGGGGCAGTACATGAAGGTATTTGGGGTCGAGATGGGCTATTCACGGTTCGAATGCGTCCTGGAAGGTGTCATTTTGTAGTTCTCAGGGTGTAGACCCTGATTTGAGGGATGTTCCCGTCATCTGTGACGTCATCGATGACGTCATCAGTAGGAGTAATAGCCAAAGTGTGCATTTTGGGGCAGTACAGGAAGGTATTTGGGGTAGAGATGGACCATCCCTTACCCGATTGTGTCGTGGGAGGTGTCATTTTGTAGCTCTCGGGGTGTAGATTCCGATTTGGGGGGCTGTTCACAGCATCTGTGACGTCATCAGTACGGGTAGTAACGCATGTCGCGTCAATATGCGCATGCGCAGTCTGGCCGTAGTAGAGAAATCAGGCATTTTGGGTGGTATGTGGGTGTGTGTTTGGGGTAGAGATGGACCCCTATGGGTCCGAATGGGTCGTGGAAGATGTCAAAGTGAAGCTTGTGTGGGTTAGAGTCAGAATGGTGTGTTTTTAAGTGCAAGTCGCGTCAATCTGCGCATGCGCAGTTGGTTGTAGTAAGTAAAGTGGCCATTTTGGGGCAGTACATGAAGGTATTTGGGGTCGAGATGGGCTATTCACGGTTCGAATGCGTCCTGGAAGGTGTCATTTTGTAGTTCTCGGGGTGTAGACCCTGATTTGAGGGATGTTCCCGTCATCTGTGACGTCATCGATGACGTCATCAGTAGGAGTAATAGCCAAAGTGTGCATTTTGGGGCAGTACAGGAAGGTAGTTGGTGTAGAGATGGACCATCCCTTATCCGATTGTGTCGTGGGAGGTGTCATTTTGTAGCTCTCGGGGTGTAGACCCCGATTTGGGGGGCTGTTCACAGCATCTGTGACGTCATTGGTGACGTCATCAGTACGAGTAGTAGCGAAAGTGTGCATTTTGGGGCAGTGCAGGAAGGTATTTGGGGTAGGGATGCTCTATTCTCAGTCCGAATGCGTCGTGGGAGGTGTCATCTTGTAGTTTTCGGCGTGCAGACCCCGATTTGAGGACTGTCCACAGCATCTGTGACGTCATTGGTGACGTCATCAGTAGGAATAGTAGCGAAAGTGAGCCTTTTGGGGTAGTGAAGGATGTTATTTGGTGTAGAGATGGACCATCTGCGGTGCGAATGCGTCATGGGAGGTGTCATCTTGTAGCAACGCCCACCAACACCATTCTTAATGCTTCAACGCCCTGGTGAAATAGCTCAGAAGCTCTGATATTCCATGGAATTGTCCACTAATTCTTCGAAATGCAGTGATGCCCGTCAACGTCCGTCGTTACACCTTAACACTCTAACATAACGCCGTGATATAGTCCGGAGAGAGAACAACAACAGCAACAACAACAAGGATGACACATGAGAGAACAACAACAACAAGAAGTTGTTTTCATATAGTTTATTCTCCCCAATGTTACATCATACCCACGCTGGGGGAGCCGCGTTGGGTATATTTACAATTCAAGAAGATTCTTGTCCAATCAGAGGCCACCATTTGCATGTTTCGTATTCGTTCCTGTCCGTTAGATGTATTCTTGTCCAATCAGAAGTCTCCATTTCAGAAAGTTCCATCTTCGGCCATGTTCGCTCTGGACCGTTTATTCTAATCATCGTCGGGCAGGCCAGGATACCGTTGAGGCCACATATCCTCACATAGTTGTTTGTGCATTCTGAGTATCTATCAGTGCATGGGTGAATACTTTCATCCGATTGGGATGGTGGTCAGTTTAACCACGAAGAACATAACATTGGTCACCCTCTCCACTTGCCATTTTGTGTTTTGTCGTTGTTGTCGTACCCATTCCAAACTATCCACGCTGTCCAGTTCCTTCAGCATCGTCTCCAGTGACGCACGATGGATAATGGTGAAAGGCTGGTCAAACACCCGGGTATTATTGCTGGAATAAAAGTAACGGAGCTGGTCTGTCTCTTTATGGCGAAGAATGTATCCAAAAGTGAGATTTAACTTGAAGGCTGTATCTTGGTCGTTGAAGATGGCTTCCACGTAGCTGCGTAGACGGATGTTTTCTTCCAACCGGAAATTATATAAGTCCAATATCGGGCGATGCCGATGAAAACAGTGTCGGATCATGGGCCAATGGCGTCGATATATCTCACTCGCTGGATGATCTTCGGATAAGAGATCGCTGGGAACATCCACCGCATCTTCCAGAAAATGTTCGTTGTTGTCAGGCGTATGACTCGAAACCGTAACGGTGGGGTCCGGCTGGAAATCCAGGCTCTTCTGAACTGTGGTTACAGGCGGACTCTCCGTCATCGCATCACCCGTGGCGTTCGTCTCCCCGGGCTTATCTTCTCTGGGTCTGACCTTTCGCGGATCCTCTTCAATAGGAAGTTGTCGCCCAAACCGTAGAGACGGGACATGAATCAAACGCTGATGCCGTCTTAACTCACTGCGTCGTTTGAAGAGTTGACCACACTCCTTACATTGTTCCGTCGCGCCATCATGGACTGAGCGTTCGTGGCGCAGTAAAGCATCTTCTCGATTAAATGACCGTGCGCAGGTTATGCAAGTATGTCGTGCACCGTTGTGGGCGGAGGCCTCGTGGCGTCGTAAATTGCTTAGACGAGTAAATGACTTCTGGCAAGTTGTGCAAGTGAACATCTTGGTGGTGGACAGAGTGTCTGATGAAACGGCAAGGCCGCTTCCCTTTTATAGCACGCTAGCTGTTGATCTATTTTTAGCACACTCAGTTCAACTACCTACCGGATGTAGGTTGTTTCTAATCGTCATCGGGCAGGCCAGGATACCGTTGAGGAAACATATCTTCAGATAATTGTTGACGCATTCTGAGTATCTTTCAGTGCATGGGTGAATACTTTCAGCCGATTGGGGTGGTGGGTCAGTTTAACCACGAAGAACGTAACATTGGTGACCCTCTCCACTATCCATTTGGTGTTGGGACGCTGTTCATAGGCCCATTCCAAGGGATCCACAGTGTCCAGTTGGGCCAGCATCGTCTCGAGCGACGTCCGATTGGTGATTGTGAAAGGATGGTCGTACACTGGGTTGATGGCACTGGAATAGAAATAGCACAATTCGCGCGTCATCTTATGGCATAAGATGTAGCCAAATGCTACATTTAATGTGAAGGACGTAGGTTGATCATTGAAGATGGCTTCCACGTAGCTGCGTAGACGGGCGAGGTCGGTCAGTCGGAAATTGTACAAGTCCAATATAGGGCGATGACGGTGGAAGCAGTGTCGGATCATGGACCAATGACGTCGATACATCTCCCTCACTGGATGATCTTCGGGTAAGAGATCGCTGGGAACATCCACCGCATCTTCCAGAAATGTTCGTTGTTGTCAGGCGTATGACTGGAAACAGTAATGCTAGGGACCGGCTGGATATCTAGGCTCTTCTGAGCTGTGGGTATAGGCGGGCTCTCCGCGATCGCATCACCAGTGGCATTCTCCTCCCCGGGTTCATCTTCAGTGGATCTGTCCCTCCTGGGTACCTCTTTAGTGGAAAGTTGTCCCTCATGCCGTGGTGATGCACCATGAATCAAACGCTCATGCCGTTTTAACTGACTGGGTCGTTTGAAGAGTTGGCCACATTCTTCGCATGGACGCTTGGATGGCCCATGAATTGAACGTTCATGGCGCTGTAAATGATCTGGGCGCTGAAACGACAGTGTAGGCCTACATATCGTACAGCTATACCGGGCGGTTCCATCGTGCTTGGTAGCCTCAAGGCGGCGCAAGTCGTGCCGGCGAGTGAACAAGTGAACATCTTGGTGGTTGACAGAGTGTCTGATGAAACGGTCAGGCCGTTTCCTTTTTATAGCAAGCTAGCTGTTGATCTATTTTTAGCACCATCAGTTCAACTTGGACATCAGCGACAAGAACCCGGATGTAGGCGCGGACGTCATTGATAAGAGCTCGGATGTACAAGAACCCGGATGTACCCGGATGTGAATGCGTCTGATGCGTGTGTGTGTGTGTGTGTGTATGCGTCTGTGTGTCTGTGTGCGTGTGTGCATGAGCCGAGTTCTAAGAGTCCCGGAGAGAGAACAACAACAACAACAAGGATGACACATGAGAGAGGACCAATACATATGGACACATGTTCATTCCTATATTTAAAGACTCTACCACCACCACCACCACCACCAACTCCACCAACACCACCGCCGCACACTACCAACACCACCACCAACGCCACCAACGCCACCATCAACGCCACCACCAACGCCACCACCGGGCGTTGACGGGCGTCAGCGCCCGGTGGTGGTGGTGGTGGTGGTGGTGGTAGCCCCGTGTGGCAGAGCTCCGAGAGCTCCACGCCCGGTGGTGGTGGTGGGAACTCCCATGTGGCAGAGCTCTTGGATCGGAGCTCTTGGAGCTCAACGCCTGTGGAGCTCAGATCTCGGAAGTGACATTTGCATACGACCTCTGTGAGGTCACTTCCGCTTCCGTTCACATGACCGGAACTGACCTTTGACCCCGGCGCGCGCGGTGTAAAGGTTTCCACCGCGGTGGTGTGCGGTGGTGGAGTTGGTGGTGGTGGTGGTAGAGTCTTTAAATATAGGAATGAACATGTGTCCATATGTATTGGTCCTCTCTCATGTGTCATCCTTGTTGTTGTTGTTGTTCTCTCTCCGGGGCTCTTAGAACTCGGCTCATGCACACACGCACACAGACACACAGACGCATACACACACACACACACACACACGCATCAGACGCATTCACATCCGGGTACATCCGGGTTCTTGTACATCCGAGCTCTTATCAATGACGTCCGCGCCTACATCCGGGTTCTTGTCGCTGATGTCCAAGTTGAACTGATGGTGCTAAAAATAGATCAACAGCTAGCTTGCTATAAAAAGGAAACGGCCTGACCGTTTCATCAGACACTCTGTCAACCACCAAGATGTTCACTTGTACTACGTGCTCGAAATCGTTCACTCGCCGGCACGACTTGCGCCGCCATGAGGCTACCAATCACGATGGAACCGCCCGGTATAACTGTACGATATGTAGGCCTACACTGTCGTTTCAGCGCCCAGATCATTTACAGCGCCATGAACGTTCAATTCATGGGCCACCCAAGCGTCCATGCGAAGAATGTGGTCAACTCTTCAGACGACCCAGTCAGTTAAAACGGCATGAGTGTTTGATTCATGGTCCGTCACCATGGCATGAGGGACAACTTTCCACTAAAGAGGCACCCAGGAGGGACAGATTCACTGAAGATGAACCCGGGGAGAAGAATGCCACTGGTGATGCGATCGCGGAGAGCCCGCCTATACCCACAGCTCAGAAGAGCCTAGATATCCAGCCGGTTCCTAGCATTACTGTTTTCAGTCATACGCCTGACAACAACGAACATTTTCTGGAAGATACGGTGGATGTTCCCAGCGATCTCTTATCCGAAGATCATCCAGTGAGTGAGATATATCGACGCCATTGGCCCATGATCCGACACTGCTTCCACCGTCATCGCCCTATATTGGACTTGTACAATTTCCGACTGACCGACCTCGCCCGCCTACGCAGCTACGTGGAAGCCATCTTCAATGACCAACCTACGTCCTTCACATTAAATGTAGCATTTGGGTACATCTTATGCCATAAGATGACGCGTGAATTGTGCTATTTCTATTCCAGTGCCATCAACCCAGTGTACGACCATCCTTTCACAATCACCAATCGGGCGTCGCTAGAGACGATGCTGGCCCAACTGGACACTGTGGATCCCTTGAAATGGGCCTATGAACAGCGTCCCAACACCAAATGGATAGTGGAGAGGGTCACCAATGTTACGTTCTTCGTGGTTAAACTGACCCACCACCCCAATCGGCTGAAAGTATTCACCCATGCACTGAAAGCTACTCAGAATGCGTAAACAATTATCTGAGGATATGTTTCCTCAACGGTATCCTGGCCTGCCCGATGACGATTAGAAACAGCCTACATCCGGTAGGTAGTTGAACTGAGTGTGCTAAAAATAGATCAACAGCTAGCGTGCTATAAAGGGAAGCGGCCTTGCCGTTTCATCAGACACTCTGTCCACCACCAATATGTTCACTTGCACAACTTGCCAGAAGTCATTTACTCGTCTAAACAATTTACGACGCCACGAGGCCTCCGCCCACAACGGTGCACGACATACTTGCATAACCTGCGCACGGTCATTTAATCGAGAAGATGCTTTACTGCGCCACGAACGCTCAGTCCATGATGGCGCGACGGAACAATGTAAGGAGTGTGGTCAACTCTTCAAACGACGCAGTGAGTTAAGACGGCATCAGCGTTTGATTCATGTCCCGTCTCTACGGTTTGGGCGACAACTTCCTATTGAAGAGGATCCGCGAAAGGTCAGACCCAGTGAAGATAAGCCCGGGGAGACGAACGCCACGGGTGATGCGATGACGGAGAGCCCGCCTGTACCCACAGTTCAGAAGAGCCTGGATTTCCAACCGGACCCCACCGTTACGGTTTCGAGTCATACGCCTGACAACAACAAACATTTTCTGGAAGATGCGGTGGATGTTCCCAGCGATCTCTTATCCGAAGATCATCCAGTGAGTGAGATATATCGACGCCGTTGGCCCATGATCCGACACTGTTTTCATCGGCATCGCCCGATATTGGACTTATATAATTTCCGGTTGGAAGAAAACATCCGTCTACGCAGCTACGTGGAAGCCATCTTCAACGACCAAGATACAGCCTTCAAGTTAAATCTCACTTTTGGATACATTCTTCGCCATAAAGAGACAGACCAGCTCCGTTACTTTTATCCCAGCAATAATACCGGGGTGTTTGACCAGCCTTTCACCATTATCCATCGTGCGTCACTGGAGACGATGCTGAAGGAACTGGACAGCGTGGATAGTTTGGAATGGGTACGACAACAACGACAAAACACAAAATGGCAAGTGGAGAGGGTGACCAATGTTATGTTCTTCGTGGTTAAACTGACCACCATCGCAATCGGATGAAAGTATTCACCCATGCACTGATAGATACTCAGAATGCACAAACAACTATGTGAGGATATGTGGCCTCAACGGTATCCTGGCCTGCCCGACGATGATTAGAATAAACGGTTCAGAGCGAACATGGCCGAAGATGGAACTTTCTGAAATGGAGACTTCTGATTGGACAAGAATACATCTAACGGACAGGAACGAATACGAAACATGCAAATGGTGGCCTCTGATTGGACAAGAATCTTCTTGAATTGTAAATATACCCAACGCGGCTCCCCCAGCGTGGGTATGATGTAACATTGGGGAGAACAAACTATATGAAAAACAACTTCTTGTTGTTGTTGTTCTCTCATGTGTCATCCTTGTTGTTGTTGCTGTTGTTGTTCTCTCTCTGGACTATATCACGGCGTTATGTTAGAGTGTTAAGGTGTAACGACGGACGTTGACGGGCATCACTGCATTTCGAAGAATTAGTGACAATTCCATGGAATATCAGAGCTTCTGAGCTATTTCACCAGGGCGTTGAAGCATTAAGAATGGTGTTGGTGGGCGTTGCTGCAAGATGACACCTCCCATGACGCATTCGCACCGCAGATGGTCCATCTCTACACCAAATAACATCCTTCACTACCCCAAAAGGCTCACTTTCGCTACTATTCCTACTGATGACGTCACCAATGACGTCACAGATGCTGTGGACAGTCCTCAAATCGGGATCTGCACGCCGAAAACTACAAGATGACACCTCCCACGACGCATTCGGACTGAGAATAGAGCATCCCTACCCCAAATACCTTCCTGCACTGCCCCAAAATGCACACTTTCGCTACTACTCGTACTGATGACGTCACCAATGACGTCACAGATGCTGTGAACAGCCCCCCAAATCGGGGTCTACACCCCGAGAGCTACAAAATGACACCTCCCACGACACAATCGGATAAGGGATGGTCCATCTCTACAGCAAATACCTTCCTGTACTGCCCCAAAATGCACACTTTGGCTATTACTCCTACTGATGACGTCATCGATGACGTCACAGATGACGGGAACATCCCTCAAATCAGGGTCTACACCCCGAGAACTACAAAATGACACCTTCCAGGACGCATTCGAACCGTGAATAGCCCATCTCGACCCCAAATACCTTCATGTACTGCCCCAAAATGGCCACTTTATTTACTACAACCAACTGCGCATGCGCAGATTAACGCGACTTGCACTTAAAAACACACCATTCTGACTCTAACCCACACAAGCTTCACTTTGACACCTTCCACGACCCATTCGGACCCATAGGGGTCCATCTCTACCCCAAACACACACCCACATACCCCCCAAAATGCCTGATTTCTCTACTACGCCCAGACTGCGCATGCGCATATTGACGCGACATGCGTTACTACTCGTACTGATGACGTCACCAATGAGGTCACAGATGCTGTGAACAGCCCCCCAAATCGGGGTCTACACCCCGAGAGCTACAAAATGACACCTCCCACGACACAATCGGATAAGTGATGGTCCATCTCTACACCAAATACCTTCCTGTACTGCCCCAAAATGCACACTTTGGCTATTACTCCTACTGATGACGTCATCGATGACGTCACA